>JBBPBX010021172.1:0-42639 GCA_038048925.1 Garcialebias charrua | reverse complement strand
TATCTGGTATAGACCTGCACTTATGCAATGAGCTGAGAAGCCCACTTCCAAGTAAAACTCTTTGTTGTAGTCCGGGTAGACTAAACAAGGGGCTGACTTGATCCTGTTTATAAGAGCGTCCATAGCCTGCTGCTGTTTGTCAGTCCAGACAAATGGAACGTCTTTCTTAAGGAGTTCAGTCAGTGGCTTTGCAAGGTCTGCATAGTTCTCTATGAACTGGTTCGAGTAGTTACACACGCCAAGAAAACTTTGTAGTTCTTTGAGACTGGTGGGGACTTTGAGATTGTCAAGGCCTTGGGTGCGAGTCAGCTGTGGTTGTACTCCGTCTGGACCTACAAGTAGGCCAACGTAGTCCACCTTGGTTCTGCACCACTGGCACTTCGACAGTGATATTTTAGCACCAGCAGTTGTTAGCTGATTCAGAACGTGGTCGATCTCAGCCAAATGTGAGTCCAGTGTTGGCTGCCTCAAGAGGACATCGTCCACGTAGATCAGTGTTCCACGCTCGTGGGCGTCTGGACATGCTTTGTTCAAGAAGATGTTGAACTCTGCAGGTGAGTTAGCGTAGCCAAAGGGACACCTGTTAAAGGTGTATTGACGGCCACCAAAAGTGAAAGCTAGTTTGTATTGGTCCTTGTCGCGCACAGGGATGGTCCAAAAACCAGAGGCGATGTCGAGGGTCGAGAAGTACTTACCATTGGTGACCTTGGGCAGTTCCTGTTGGAGTTGCGTCATAGGCCATCTGGATAAGGGAACTTGTTTGTTTAGCTTTCTGTAGTCTATAGTGAGTCTCCACTTACCATTTGGTTTTAACACCGGCCATAAAGGCGCAGAGTAAGTGCTGTTACAGTATCGGATGATACCTTTTCCTAACAGGTCAGCAATGATTTCCCTGATAGGTTGATGTGCTGCCAGAGGAATCTTGTATTGTCTGACAAATGCAGGTGGAGCATCAGGCGGGGTTGGAATGCTCACTGTGTGGAGCGTGGTCAACCCACAATCCATCGAGTCAGTTGAGAATGATTTTTCATATTTTAGCAGAACTTTGCGAAGTTTGTCCCTGTCTTCATCAGTTTCCAAGGCGTCGGCCTGAGCGACCACCTGGTCTATCTGTGAAGCAAATGAGAGCGGTTCTTGTTCTCTGGGGAGCTCCAGTGAGTCCCCTTCAGTGTCATAAAACCTGTCAACAGGTAGTGCACTGTAAGTTTGAGGGCCTAGACTTTCTCCTTGGTTGAAACCGAACCTGTGGACAATGTCCCGGTCGGACTCAGTGGGGGAGAAAAGAGCTATGGCCTGTGTTGGTTTTGTGAACAAGACTCGCCCCGAATGATGACTTGGGATCAAGTTTTCTGGGAGTCCTCCCAGAAATGGAATGCTTAGTTCAAAATCATGAAAATCAGTAGAGATCAACCATCCTAGCTGTGAGCGCTTTGGGATCAGTACCTCTTCTGTGCTCGTGTTACACACAGCGACAGTCGTGGTTCTGCCGTCGAGGGTCACTTGGCATGTGGCCTCCATGGACAGTCCTAAGTTGAAAAACATAGGAGATGGTTGAAAGCATGCCTGTTTTGTTCTAATAGCCTGTCCTTTCATGATGTGAATCATCACCGGCTTGTTCATAACCTGAGGTGGCACCACAGTGTTATGGCTGTTAGCAACCTGGCAGACCTCTGGAATGGTCTGTCCAGCCTTAAGGTTCTCTGTGGTTAACACAGGAGAGTCCTTCGTGGCTGTATCTAGTGACCACAGTGCATTGTTGTTGACGTCCACTCGGACACCTAATCTTACCAAAATGTCGGAGCCTATGTAGGTTGTATGTGGTAAGTTCGGGACCACGAGGAACGGGTGATCCAGTTCTCGTTGGTTCCAGATTAGTTTAAGGTCAATGATCCCTTTAGCAGTCATTACCTGTTTATCGTTGGGGTCTAACGGGAAGCGGAAAGCCTTTTTGTTCATTCCGAGACCCAACTGTTTCTTAACCAAGGTTCCAAAGAAAGCTTGGCTGATCGCTGATTTCTCCGTCCAAGGGGACAGAACAGCATCATCGGTGTGGGATCCTTGAATCTCAACACCTTTGACTACCTGTGGTAGGTAGTGTTCGGTGAGTGCCAACTGTTTCAGCTCGCAGAGGGGGCTCTCTTGTTGGACCTCTACTGCCTCACCTGTAGTTGGAGGTTCACCCACAGGGATTGTGCTCTCGTCTGAGCATTCCCTTTTGCCTTCCGCGGTACCTGCCGTTAGACGGTCAGTGTTACTCTGTGTAGGCATATCGATCGGCAGTGGTTGACTCACTCTGGTCCACATTGTCTGATCGCCATAATCTATAACCGCGTCGAAGCGGTTTATAAAGTCTTGGCCAACCAAAAATGGGCATGAGTCAACGGTGGACACGTATACCGGGTGGTATAGTGTCGTCTCACCAATCTGCATGTGAACCATTGCTATAGCTGTTAGGGTTGTACTCGTCTCCGAGAGACCCTGCAAAACTATAGCACATTCTCTGAGGGGTATTTCCCTGTCAACACCGCTAGCGGCCAGCCGCAGCTCTTCTAACAGTGTGGGTGACATAACGGATATGTCTGCCCCACCATCCAAGAGGGCCTCTTTTCTGAGGATCCCTTCCAACGTGATGGACAGGTAAGCCTTCTTAGCGGGCCCCTTTCTGATAATGTCACACAGGAACTCACCAGGTTGTCTCCGACGTTTATCACGCCTACCCCTGACTGTGTGACCTTCATTTATCAGTACTGTTAGTGCAGACACACATGGGTCTGACTGTTCAGTTCGTGGCGAGCCACTTTCAACGGTGAGTGAGCTTTCCCCCCCTTTTTCTGACGAGGGGTGCTCAGGCTCCGTAACAATGAAGTCATGGTTACAGTCAACGTTCTGTTGACTGTCACATTCTGGACTGTCAACGATTCGACTGTCATTACCCTGATTGTCAGCATCCTGGCCACCAATGTCTTGGTGACTGCCAGCAACTGTGGCATTGTTGTTGTTAGAATGTTCAGAGTTACTATCAATGATAGTGCTACACATCACACCGGGTTTGTTCTCATTTTTAGTATTTTCCCACGTGTCGAACATCTGACGTATTTCCTCCTTGACTTCTGGGGACAGAGGGCTACGGCCTTTCCTCCGGGACTTCTGCGATTTTTTGTCTGTCTCGGACTGTTCAGTTTGAGGGGTAGGGGGAGCAGGTCCACGGCGTGGGGGCCCCTTCCGGGCCCAGACTGGCTTCGGGTGTCCCCTCTGGGACCACCCTTGGTTCGGGGGTTCCTGCTGGGACCACCCTTGGTTATATGGGTTACCCTTGTACCCATAATCTTTACTCGTTGGACGCGCACCCCCCTTTTGATCCTTTTGTTCACCCTCCGTGTTTTGCTTGAGCCACCTTGGGTTTTTCCTCAAGCGGACACCCCCACTTTGTGGTTTGTCAGGGTGAAAGGTCTGTTTCTTTTCGCCTGTCGGTGGATAGGGAGCTGGTGCTCGCGTCCCTTCCAGTTCCAGCGATTGGGAGTCGGCTCTCGCACTCGTGAACACCTCTACGGGTGTTCTGCATTCCATGCGGGCCTCGAAAACATTTACGGCGCATTGTTTCATTTCCTTGATGGTCTTGTCTCTGAAATTAGCCATCACTTGAACTGACTCTTTTATATCAGGGTGGAGGTTTTTACCGAAAAGGTATTTAAAACCTACGTCGTCCTCCATGCCCGGTTCATTGCGATTACCAAAGAAAGCCTGGAACATTCTCTGGTAATATGCCTGTGGATGCTCCTTCTTACCTTGCACGACCTTCTCGGCATCAGGGTAGCCACCAGGCCCCATGTTTGGAGTGAACTCTCGTATAAGAGTATCACGCAACAGTTTGTAATCTGTTTTTATGGCGTCCGGTTGGCGAACAATGAAGTTATATACAGGCCAGTCTGCGGTGAGCCTGATCAGCGCAATTTTATCCTCAGCAGTAGCATTTGGAAAATTACCCAGCTGGAAATCAAGAGAGTCTAGGTAGTTCTTTGTATAGATTGAACCCAACGGCCCTGGCTCAAAGCGTTGAATGTATCTAGAAAGCTTCTGGAGTTCAGGTATTGGAATAGAAAGTTTAGCATCATTGCTATTCCCATTTACCTGTGATCCATGTGCAGGTGTTGATGTTGAGGACGCAAGTCCCTGCTCCGACTGGCGGGTCTTAACAGGTACGGTGAGCTGTTCTGCATCACCGCGTGGAGGTGGTGGGGGTGGTGGTGTGATGCCTTGAGAATGCTTTGCCACAACATCCACCCACCTCTCCCTTTCTTTAAAGAGGTTTTCTTTAGTTAAGGTCAGTTCCACCTTACTTTCAGTCAATTCTCTGCGTAAACAATCAACTGCAGTTTGTAGCGCTGTGCACTGTTCACTGAGTTTTCTATTTTCCTCGAATTGAGTGCTCTCTTTTAGTTGTTCTTTTAATTTATCATACTCTATTTTCAACATTGTGCACCGGGTGTGGGCTTCTTCTCTTTTTTCCTTGTTCTCTTGTAGATCTTTAGACATCGATTGTACCTGTTGCTGTAATATTTCATTCTCTCTGATAGACTCGTCATATTTTTGTCCTCTGGACCGAATGTTTTCTTCATATGAATGTGTTTGCAACAGTATTTCATTGTTTAAACGTTCAATCTCTGTATTTGTCGTTTTCTTGTATGACACAAACTCTGAAGTGGTACCTTCGTGTTTAGTTTTCTCATCAGCCAGTTTATTTTTTTCATCAGCCAGTTCATCCTCAAGGTCCCCACTCTTATACAGTTCATGGTCCAGTCTGGTCTTCAACAGAAAGGCCAATTTGACAGTACGGTCGGCGCTGAGCTTTTTTCCATCTTTTTTGATTATGCCTGTTGCTAGACTTTCTAACTCTGTGTCCAGAGTCGGGGTGTCCATTGCTGCTACCTCCTCACCATACTTCACGAGTGTTTTCATTAGCAGTTTTAAGGCATTATCAACACAATCTGTGTCCTCTGACTCAGACTCTGAATCCTCCTGCGCTGGGATTTTCTCCTCAACCGGCGCTGGAGTTTGCTCACCATCAGCATCCTCCAAGGATGAGGATGGAACAACTTCATCTGATTGTTTATCCATATTTGTGTTGAGTCTGTAAAAATCAACAAGCTGGTACATGCAGGTGTTATTCTAAAAAGAAATTTGTTATCAAATTAACCTCACGGTTTTAAATGTACACAGTAAAACGTTAAAAATGCAATTTTAACTAAAAATGTACAGATGTGTACACCGAATCTGCTTAAAATTCAGAGATTTGAAGAGCTTGAAGTGGAAATGCTCTGTTCTCCATCAATTTTTATTTATTTAATTTGAAAAATCAAATAAAAGATTTTGGGTGTTATTTTAAATCTTTTCAGTATTTAAAACGAGCATCAATTGATTGTCTGTACCTCTGTTATTCTAAAATTTTTTATTTAAAATAAACAGGAGTTTATGTTTGTGTACAGAACAATTCTTTAAGCTGGTCAATTTCACCATAAAAATGCTGACTTTATGATGTGTTGAGAGGACTCATCTAATAACGTCCAACAGGGGGCAGCTCCAAGACTTAATGTTATCACGAGGCTGACTGAGTTTTATTCAGTACTTGAAAAGAAAACAACCTTTTACAGCTAGATTTCAGTGTAAACGAGATAACTGCTCGAACCGCGTTCTTGTCAGAGACAAATTTAACTTGTTAGACAGTTTAGATGGCTTCAAATGAGTTTTTAAGTGTGTGTTCGTGTGTGAACGAGTGTGAACCAGCGAGTGTGACCTGTCACTCAAAGTGCGGTACCTGGAAGTGACGACAAAAATGGGCGGGCCAACGCAGCGTGCGTAGCGCGTCACCAGCTTCTTACGTGAGCGAGGCGGAGCTCGCTACAACATACGTGACGTCAACAAATCAATCACAGCATATGTAGTTCATTCTCCAAGCATAAATGGCGAATGTAGTTTCTACCTTCGACCAATGTAGCGCCGGAAATGACGACAAAGTGGGCTGGTCGCAACGGCGTGCGACGTGATTGACAGCTCACAACAGCGAATCAGCGTTCGCCACAAGAGTGATTGACAGCACACAGTACTCGTTTCATCCAATCACAGCTCATAAACAAACATGTACTTGGACACGTAGCTCTAACGTTAGCTCAGCACAACAGAATACAACTTCATAGACTCTTAAAAACAACTCAAACGCTACAATTTAACTTCCCAAAATGCTGAAACATGCGGCGCACATCTAGACAGGCCAACTTAGTCACGCTCAGTAACCCAGCACTGCAGCTGTTGAACAACACGGACTCTCACGGAGTCACTCAAGGTCGGTTCCGTCCACGTTAAAGGAGCAGAACTCGGGTTTCACGAACCACTAACCGACACGTTCTAACAGTATATGCTGCTTCGACCTTCTTTAAAATGTAAAATACCACAACAGCAATCTCGTAGATGTTAAATTAGCTTCCAGGCTTCTGACTCGGCGGTCAAACAAAGCTTTGTACAGGAGTCCGCGTGAACTGGACCGAACCAGAACCTCCACAGACTACGGCTGACAAAACTTCACCTGAATGCTACCAACAGCGTCTAACAGAGTTGAAACAATAATAATCTCACAGCTTCAAATGGTAAAAACATGCAGAATCTGCCTGCTTTGAACACTTCCAGCCAAAATCATTATCCTCAGAGTTTAAAACTTGGATCCTTTTATGCAAACATGACGTTACAGTTCATGACTGAGACCACAGATTTATCAATAAACTTTTAGAAGCCGATACGAGGCCACCAGATGTAAAGGGGTTAAAGGGGGGGTCAGTTTAATACTGACCTCCTTTTTACCTTAATTAATTTACTTATTCAGATTGAATAGTAAATTCACGGATTCTCTTCTTTTTCAGTTTATTCAATATTTCTGTGATCTTTATGATGGATAAATAAACAGAGCCATTAAGTGACAAAGACGTTAACTTAGTTTGATATGTCAAAGAGACACTATCATTTATTTAGAATAAATCAACTAAATTAACACCATTACACTTGATTGACATGATTTCACTTTCTTTCAATTTAAAACGTCAGCACACTTAAATTCAACACAACAGACATAAATATTGGATGTTAACATATTTAGTCTGTGGGCTCTTTTAGCTTAAAAATATAGTTTCCAGCTTAGATAGAGAGGGGAAAGAGTAGGAGGAATAAGAGGTTGGAGAGATTAAGTTATTTATCTCGAGTGTAACCAGAGATGACACATTCCATCCGACTTCGGCTAAATCCCAGGTACGTTTGTAAACCGCTCTTTACCTTTTGACGATGCGTCTGATAAAGATATTGCCAGCCTCCCAGGTGCACAGAGTCCTTCCGGCCCTCGTACGTCTGAACTGGTCGTTTACTTCCAACGTCTCCTCGGATCCGCGTCAGCCGTCAGAAACATGTGGCAGCTTCTGGCTGACTTCAAGACGAGATGTTTCTCAAAGAAAGTTCATTAAGAACTTTGGAGCTTTTGCTCGGGGAACTGGATGGAGGCGTCCATCAGTTCTAGCTGACAAGTTAGTCTTTGGCTCTTGACCAAGCTTGACCAGCTGCAAGGCAGAGAGCTTTCAGGTCTCCGTCCATTCAAACTCTCTGTCCATTCAAAGACTGAAGCGTTTCCGCACAGTTAGAACTTAAAAGCAGGAACACAGAGAGGAGTTCACTTGCTTTATCAAACCCAAGGTTACAAGCCAGCAGCAGAGAGAAATGTTTAGGAAAAAAGACAGATAACGCTGGAGCCCTGCTCATCAGACTGTCTCTGAGTTTCTAAACAAAACCGTCCGGTCTCTGTGACCCGAAGGCTTCACCTTTAAACACAGCAGTGAAGACAGTAATTAACACATTTCAGAATAACACAGCATAAAAGCACATATCATGAAAATGAGAAAAGTTATTCTTGATTACATTAGAATAAAATCAAGATATAGAAATAGTCTCTTTTAGTGACTATATGTCCTCAGATTATAACTAATGGAATAATTGTGTTAAATGTCCTGCTTTACTGAGAGGTCAGTAAAGGTCATCACTGGACAGTTCAAAAGTACACAGGTGTCTTAAAAGTGGACAAGGTCATGTCCACTACATCCTCATGCAAATGTTTGGTTTTGGATCTGGGAGTTCTCAGGCTGGTCTTTGTCAGTTCGTAGAAGTTTAGCGTTTTTTTTAGTGGTAGACCTCTGTTACTGTGGAGCCACTTTGCTATTTAGTATGGTGTCAAAATAACATAGACCCAATGTTTACCAGCAGAGTACTGTACTTTAAAAAGGAATACTTCCTCCCGAGTTAAACAGTTTTGACCGTGTTTGATTAGTTACATGAAAGAACAGGAACGAACCCTTCAGAAAACAATTTCTATACATCTAACAAAGTTAAGTCAGGTCCTCTGGACAGATTCAAAAATTAATTTTTTGAAAAATTGTATTCAATCGTTTGAATCCGTCCAGAGGACCTGACAATTTTGTTAGATGTTTCTACCTGGATTACTGAGCATGTATCAGGATATACATGTTGTTGTTTTTTTTTTATGTCCTCAGAGAATTATTCAAACCTTTAATAATTACTGTATGATAATGCATTTTAATACATTGCCATCAAACTACCCTCTCAACTCTCCTCTGGTTGTATTTGATTACTTTTAAGTGTTATACTGTAATTGGTTTCTTGTTAACGTCACTGAAATCGATTTAACGTCAGGTGTGAGTGTTCTTACCTGCAGGCCCACAGTCGACAGTCTGTGAGGAGCTGCAGCTGGCCTGGAGGAGGCTCTCCACCTCGCAGACGACTCCACAATGAAAAGAGAGCAGACGACAGCTGCTGCCACCAGCGCTGAACACAAACACGCATTATGTTTGGTTAGTTTAACACGGCCTTCATCAGATATTCATCACTCACTAAAATGTCATCTTTTAATGGTTACTGCTCACTGGGCTCGTTTTCTGAATTAACAACTGCATCTATATTTACTAGTAAGTTACTAACCACTTATCAGGAAGCAACTTATTCAAATGTAGTGCTTTTAAAATGAACTTTAATGTTTATCAATATTTAATATGTATTATTTTTCCATTCTGCTGTATATTTCCATGCGAATCTCAATAATTAAAATATAATAATCTTTGGAAAAAATTGATTTTCAATTAGATTGTAGCAGCGCTTTGATCTATAAATAAAAAAAGTCAACCTAAAAAAATCTTAAAGAGAAATTATAAGATGGGTTTTATGTAAAATTGTTTCTAGAAGTCTATGTTGTAATTTTTAAAACATTGTTTCATTATCAGAAAAAAAAATAAAAAATTACCGGTACTGTAATAGTAAAAAATGTAACAGATTTAATATTTTATTAGAACCATCATCTGATCCAGAGGCTTGATTTGACTGTAAATTGCAGGTTATTTCTAAGAAAATTCTATACAAATTGGCATGTTATGTTAATAAAAACTTGTTTAAAAATAATTTTTGTAAAACTTTATAGAGACTTCACTAATGTGAAAAATAAAATTGCAAAAAAAAAAAAAAAGAAAAGTATCAATGAAAGCAGACTGTACCACTGCGGAGACCAGCAGCAGGGGACATCGGGTGCTCATCTGAGACCAGGCTTTGTTGAATTCTTCTGCTGGACGTCCACACCGAACACTGGTGCATAGCAAACCCTAGACAGCAAATAAAGCCAACAGATTTACGCCCATCGTGCTCAGACAAGAGCTCCATGTGCTCCAGGAAGAAATATGTGTAATATTTTTGTTTAAGTGATGGACTCTCACTTTCAGAAAGTGCCCTGTTAGGTGGCAGGGCAGCACGCCGGCTGGAAAACACACTTTCCTCTGATGATGAACAGAAGGAGAAAGGAAGAACAAAAACAATATTAAGATGAAGTTAATTTCTCTGAACTACTGATCCGCGTTGAGAAACTTTATACACCAGCTGACCTGAAGCTGATTGACATGATCTATCAGTTTGTCGCAGACCAAAGTCGTACTTCCTCCTTCAGTCTTCGTTTTAACGAACAGCACAGCTGGGAGAGCCAGCAGCACTCTGTACACAAAATAAAGCTTTTAGAGGACTTTACACTCACTGTAGTTAGATCAATCTCAGTAGAAAAGGATTGTTATTGTGTATTCCATTGTCTATTTTACCAACAGTTTCTCACACCTCTTTGCAGAGCTGACCTGCATGATAATTGTGTGTGTGTGTGTGTGTGTGTGTGTGTGTATCATACCTGCTCCATGCGTGTAGAGTCTGCTGCAGGGTGAGCTCGACGCTGACGCTGAGCGAAGCCGAAGTCACGGCGTTGGAGCATCTCTGAGACACCGCCTCGAACAGGAAGTCACACAGATCAGATCTGTGTCCACAGAAGCCCGAGAGGTTTGTTGTTTCCATTTCATAAACAAGCTCCTACACAAACACACACACATAAAGTCAAAAGGTTTTCAAGACAATACATAAGTGCTTTTGTTTTGGTACATTAATATTTAAACATATTCACCAAACTGCTTAATGAGCAATTGATTCTTTGTGTGACACCAAAAACAGCTCAGACTCTACTAGAATCTGCAGACACTGAAGGTGTCTTTAGGCAGTGTACGGTGTATTAAGCACCATGGCATTAGCAGGAAATCCCTCTTTTGTCTTCTGATAAAGTCTTTTGATAAAATGTGTATTAGGATATCCACAAACATATAATTGAACCAAACGATGATTTAAAGCAGGGGTGTCAAACTCATTTTGATCTGGGGGCCGCATAAAGCTTAATCTGATCTCGTGGGCCAGACCAGTAAACTCATTCCAAAATTACATAGAACGAACAGTAAGTCCACTTTTTTTCATTGTATTAGTGCAAAGAAGAAATAAAATGTAAAAATCTTTACATTAAATTAATTGTCCTTTTACACTTTTACTCAGTTTAACATTCATTTAAGACTTAAAAACTGATCACACGTGATTGCACAACGTTTTAAAACATTTAGTCAACAGTTTTATAGGAAGAAGTCCATTTTTCTTGAAAAAACCAACACTCTGTGTCCACTTTTCTCTTTTTTGACAAGGACATTCCACTGATGAGGGTGCCCGGCTGTCCGTTCCAAGAGAAAAAGCGGGTAAAGCCATAGATATCATATATAAACACGGGTAAAGCGATTGAACCAGATTGAACTGACTAAAACACAGCGCCTCTAGCGAACAACATAGGAACTGCAGATTTTTAAGAAAATAACGTTTATTCTTTTAAAAAATATATATAATTCAGATTTATCCTTGGGCCGACTAAACCTCCTGGCGGGCCGGTTCCGTGTTTGACACCCCTGATTTAAAGCAACCCTCTTAGCAGAATCACCACTTTAATGACTCCGACTGTTTTAATAAAGGTCCTTCCTACTCATCCAACAGATACAAACCTGACTGTTTTCCTACAGTCCAGCATGTCACAGTTCGCTCTGTAGTCCCTCTGAGTGATCTGAAATGTTCTGGCTGTACACAGTACACGCAGAACAGAGAGAAAAGGTGTGCACACCTGTAGTCTGGACAGAACGTCTGGCAAACAGGTTCCTGTTCCCGACACTTGAGCCTGAGAACTTGGATTTTCTGAGCTCGGGTCACTGTTGACGTAAAAACACAAAAGATTCACGCTTTCCTAACAAATGGAAACTCAATGACTTTTTATTTTATTTTTTTGACTATGAATGTGTGCTTTTAGTGAACTTTCTTTTTCTTTTTGTTCCATTTCATTCTCTTTTGGAAAACCTACTGGAAGGTATAACAGACAACATTTGAATTCAACCCTTTTGAGCCCCCAGATTCATAATTTCACTCTTTAATGTGTTCTGATGGCACCTTAACTGCTGGTCCATGATGGCACTGAGCAGAGAAGAGCAGAGTTTCTTCATGTCTCCTTCACAGCCTCCTTCCTCCTCGGGACGAGTGAAGTAAAGCTCCAAACAGGCCCACTGCTGATACTCCTGACTAAAAGAGAAAAATACTTTAGGAAAGGTTGTTTTTGTGCAGATCCTAAGTTGTAAAATAAAATAATAATAAAAACATTCCTCACATTTTTGTTTTATGAAGAACCATTGACCATTGGTTAATGATGAAAAATCTAAAAGCAAACAGCTTACTCGGTTTAACATTTGTCTTCTTAAAATAGGTTTTGCTGAAAACTTAGGCTAGTGGATTGTGAGGGGTCGGGGAAGGATGCAAGGATGGCAAACAAGTCAAACTAGAGGAATTGCATTTCCTGTGAAAATGCAGTGTGAATGCCTATTGCTCAAAAACTTGCTGAAAAACAGCTAAAATTAGCTAAAACATGCTGAATTGTAGCTGAAATGGAAGAACAAGCCTAAGTTAGCAAAAGACAGCAGAAAGAAATTATATTTGCTGAATTAGGTTTAAATAAGCATAAATTAGCACAAAAATTAGGAAATTAACTAAAAATGCTGAAAATAGCTGAAAAAGCAAAGAATTTTAAACTATCAAAAGGAAGTGGAAGAAGCTTAAATGAGCTAAAATGTGTGAAAAAGCTAAATTTAGTACATAAACAGCTGAAAAAGGTATAAAAATAGCTAAAAGAGCAGAAAAGCTGAAACTAGCAGAAAAAAGCTGAAAGGAGCATAGCAAGCTGAAATTAGCAGAAAGAAGTCAATTAGCCTGAAAGTAGCAGAAATTACAACGAAAAACTTGAATTTATCTGAAAACAGCTGAAATGAGCTGGGGCCGAGATGGTGTAGAGGCAGGGCAGCCGGCTCAGGACCGGAAGGTCCAGGGTTCGATTCCCGTTCACTGCATACCTCGTTGTGTCCCTGGGCAAGACACTTAACCCCGAGTTGCTCCCGGTAGGACTGGATGGCGCCTTGCATGGCAGCCTACCGCTACCGGTGTATGAATGTGTGTATGAATGGGTGGATGGCTGGTACTGTGAAGCGCTTTGGGGTCCCTCATAGGAGGCTGGAAAGCGCTATATAAGTAAGCTCCATTTACCATTTACCATAAGCTAAAATGCAAAAAAAGCTGAAAAGGTGGAACAAGCTTGAATTAGCAGAAGAAAGCAGAAAGAACACATTTGCTGACAAAAAAGCTTAAATTAGCAACGACAACAAAAAAACTGCTGAAAAGAAGCTAAAAGAAAGCAGAAAGAAGCTTAAATTACCAGAAGGAAGTGGAGAGAGCACATTTTTACTGCATTAGGCTGAAAAAGTTGAAATGGGTGCAAAAAATGTGGAATTAGCTGAAAAAGCATAAATTAGCATAATAACAGCAGTACCGGTAGCTGAAATAGCAGAAAAAACTTGCAGAAATCAGCTGAAAGGCGCATAATATTCTGAAATTAGCAGAAAGAAGTTAGACGAAGCACAAAATGTTTTAGTTAGCAGAAAATTCTGAAAGAAGAACAAAACATCCGAAAACCCAGCTGAAATTAGCTGAAATTATCTGAAAAAATGTTTAAATTTGCACAAGGAAGCTGAAAGAAGCAGAACTGGAACAAAAAGTGAAAGGAGCAGTAAAAGGTTGTAAACAGATCTGAAAATATGAAGGATATAAAATTTGCTCGATTAATTTTCTATGAGAAAAAAATGGCTGAAAAGGCTACCGGTAAATATTTAAAAAAGCTAAGGTTGCAAAAATACCAAAAGTCATAGCAGGATTGTCCTGAATGAACGTTTTGATTTATGATTTGTTGTAATAGCACAAAAACTGTGGAATGAGAATTGCGCCAAAAAACATACGGAAGAAAAATGGATCACAAAAGTGTGAATGCTTCATAAGCGTTCACTCAATACAATAGACCTTTTTCTGCCCAATAACTTGAAAAGTGTTTTAAGAAAAATATGTCTAAGTGGAAAAAGAGAACTGCTAGAACATTTCTGTTCAGACTCCCTAAAAATTATTTTTTCCCTTTCTGAGATTCTTTCAACAATAAGAATCTTATAAAGGCGTTTGCGTCAGTAAATAAGATTTGTTTGCATGTCATATAAGAATACAAATGTGTGCATTTAAAACACAATCTGTGTCTGAAAAACTGGTTGGAAAAAATAAATGTAATGCCAAAATCAACATAATATATTTTGACAAAACTATGAGAAGACAACAATATATCCATTTTGTCTTTTTATCATTTATAAAGCAGTTTACCCCCCACCCCCACACACCGTTGTACAGTACAGGTAGTCCCCGATTTACGAGCGCTCTGATCTGCGAGGTTCCAGACTTACGAGCTGCGAATTTTTGGAAAAAACGAAAAAAATACTGAGTTTTCATGTGTTTTTTCACCACAGTTAGTTAGCTAAGCATATGGACACACGTTTCCGATCATTTTTATGCACTCATAAGCAGTTTTTGGATGAAAATAGAGTGTTTGTAGTCGCGCTAGCGAAAACCGTTCCAATTTACGAGCGAAATTCCGGATTTACGAGAGAAATGGC
This sequence comes from Garcialebias charrua, assembly GCA_038048925.1. Lineage (NCBI taxonomy): Eukaryota > Metazoa > Chordata > Actinopteri > Cyprinodontiformes > Rivulidae > Garcialebias > Garcialebias charrua. Next base: position 28,189 of record JBBPBX010021172.1, on the reverse strand, counting down.
GGCCGTTCCAAATTACGAGATTTCCGGTTTACGAGCGCCTCGTTGTAACGGATCTCGCTCGTAAATCGGGGACTACCTGTAGTTGTGTTTGTCCTCACCGTTGTGTGTCAGACAGGACGTCTTCACTTCTTTGTACTCTGAGCTCATTTTTCAGCCATTCTGAGAAACACAGCTTGACAGACAACAATAGTTAATGATTATTTAAATTATCAATACTTATGATCATTAAAATTTAAAAAAATTATAACATTAAAACATTATTTAAAAAACAAAAACAATAAAGATTTAGTGTTGGTAATTGATCAAATTATGCAGAAGCCTAAGTAAAAATAGGTTTGTTCAAGTTTTAACAGCCATTCATTACAAAACCAAACAATATTGTACATTCTGCATTAAACTGTTTTCTTTAAATGAGCAGAACTGCCAGTACGGTCTGTTGAAGCAGACTTATGATGTTAAACTGTGAAAATGTTTAACCAATACAACTTTCAAATAGGTATTTAGGAAAACAACTTGAAAGAATCCATGTTCCTCTTCTTCTGCGTCACGTTTACTTTGTTTGATGTAAAAATATATGCATGCTTGTGTGTGTGTTCAGTGGAAAAGTGATCCAGCTGTGGGCAAAGTCAGCATACAAGTTTGTTGACTGCATTCCAGTAAAAACAAAAATCATTAATTTCACAATATTCAACAATAAATCAGGTTGCCTAACCCGATACTGAGACTGTTGCTGTAGCTGCTGGAAGGCAGTGTGGCTCCACAGACGCAGGGCAGTCTTCCTCCACGCGTTATTGTCCGTGATGCTGCTCCAAAGGTTGACTGAGCTCTCCTCCTCCTCCTCTTCCTCCTCCTCCTCGTTTTCTTCTGCACAAAAACTAGCCCAAGTTCTTCTGGCTTCAGGCAACAGTCTTGGAATGAGATAAAGGAGCTACAAAAGACAGCAAAGAAAAAAAAATACTAGGTTTTAGGTAACCTACAAATAAATCATGGCAAATATTTTCTGCACTTACACAGTGGATTAATAAAAAGAAAAATATTGACTGATGTTTAAAGGGAATGTCTAGAAATGAATGGGAAAAATGTGCTTGACCAATAAAAACCAGGAGATCTTGCTCAGCCAGGCCAAAATAACAGAACAATTGTTCAAGAACAACTGGGGTTTGATTCAGATTCATTTTTTGTTCTACCTTTTTTTAATTTAACACCTTTTTTATTTTTTAACTCGGGATTTGTTAAGGAGTGGAACGTCACAGAGTCAACATTAACAAACACAATCAGCCTATTAACTCTACCAAACACCCGAAAACATGGAATTATGACTTTTTTTTAAATATATAAGAGTAATAACCAATTACGGTATGTCATCATGCAGATCTATAATATACAGTAGAATTAATTGATGATAATAATGATAGGTTATCCTAAAAATGCAATAAAAAATACAAAAATACAGAAAAAACAAAAACAGTAATGCCAAAAACTTTATCTTAATAAAAAATAAACGTACTGTATTCCCCTGCTCAGAGCCGAACACAATCAACCTGAAGGTATTCACTCACGTAGAGAAAAACCACCATAACAACAGGATAATGGCAAACAAAATGAAAAGAAAATCACAACTTTGTGTTGGTCTGACAGTGACAGGAACAGATACCTTTTTATAAAGATTGCTGGGGACGTATTGTTGCTGAGATAATGAGTCTCCTTTACAAATCCCATAACACACAGCTGCCAAACAAAACCTGGACAGCAACAAACACATGAAATTCAGATTTTCCACTTCAGAACTGACACCTGACCATATACCGTAATCACAAGGACATTGTGCACATTTACCCTCTTTAGGATATATGTTGTTGAAAAAGCATCAATAAAACACAGACACTCCTGAAAATCTACTGCTTAAAGTCCAAAAAAGCTAAGTCTGGTCCTCTGGACATTCAAAAAACAAAACAAAACAAAGCAAAAAAAAACTGTAGAAACGTTTCGTCTTTCGTCCGAAAGACTTCCTCAGTCAAAGGGCCAAAAGGATGGCCCAGCACAGAAGATCAACATCATCAGGTCAGGACTCTGCGGTCTACACTCATCTCCAGGCCAGCGGTCACTCTTTCAGGGATGAAGATGTTCACATCCTTGATAGAGAGGAACAATGGTTTGAGAGAGGAGTAAAGGAGGCCATCTTTGTGAAAAGAAACCGTCCATCATTAAACAGAGGTGGAGGCCTCCGGGTTCAACTGTCCCCCTCTTACAATGCTGTTATTGCTAGTATCACTCAGCCCTCTGTGAATAGCAAACAACCATCAGGGTGTTAACGATCCATCGTCAGGCTGATGGTCCTCCTTGATCATGTGAGCAGCTGGTTTCGGCTGTCATCAGCCAACTGGTTGATCCACTGTGGGAGGGTGCTATTTATAAGACTGAGCTGAACACAGCTTCTCAGACTGAGGAAGTCTTTCGGACGAAAGACGAAACGTTTCTACAGTTTTTTTTGCTTTGTTTTGTTTTGTTTTTTGAATGTCCAGAGGACCAGACTTAGCTTTTTTGGATTTTTCTACCTGGATTATTGAGCATGCATCAGGGTACTGCTTAAAGTGTTTTTAGACAAACTTCCAGATGTACAAACGTTTCATATAACATCTCATTGGTCTATTATGTGCAAAGTGCACAACAGCCCTAATAACAGGTATAACTGACACAGTAATTTATTTGTCCTTGTCACACTGAATACTGGAGCACAAAATATTGCAAAGTTATGCTAATTCTGAAGGAAAGGCATCACAGCACACATCTGCGTTGTAGTTTGTAGCAGCTGACAAGATGTCTAATCCATGCCTCAATGTTTCCCTTTGGTGTCCAAATCTAGAGCTAGATGTATTTCCAACTGCTTTTAATATCTTCATGTTATATCTTTAACTTGCTCCATTCTGCTTTATTCTCTAAAGTTTTCTACAAGCTGTTATTTTAAATATTTGTACTGTATTTAAAGCTGCTATATGTAATTTTTCTAAAAATATATTTTTAACATATTTCTTCACTCTGTCACTATCTCCTGACAGACTGATGTTAGACAAGTAATCTCTGAAAAAAACTATATTCCCCTTGCTTCTCCAGGTGTTACTAAAAGCATTTCTAAAAACCCACAGTGCCGTTAACCAGCCAATAAAAACAGAGCTTCTCACTTCTCACGCTCCTAACAAACGCCCCCGCCTGTCCCAGCCCCAGCGGCCACGCACGTTCTCGTTCAAAGGATTGCAAAGCGATGCAGAACTGTTTTGTATGTGACACAAATGTATTAAATTCCCCTTCTTCATCCCTGATCTGGACTTTTCTTTTGTTTTTTGCCAAAAGTCAAGTGATCGCTTCCTCCTCCGCTGACTCCATGACTGAAATGATGAGGAAATGAATGAATTTGTCACGAGCGAATTAAACTCGGGTTCAACGTGGCTGCGCGAGGCTCTGCAGATTTCCTGGTGTTCTGGTGTGCTAGACCAGCGCTCCATGTTTTTATTTTATTTTTTAGAATGTTTTATTAACATATAAACACAGAAATTCGCAGCGGCTGCGACAGGACATGCAGTGGAGGCGGAGCTGAAGTTCAGCCGAGAGCAAGGGGGAGGGACCAGAAACGTGTCTCTGTTCAAAATTTTTCTAAGTTCCAGCGTGTTCCAAAAACTACATATAGCAGCTTTAACACAAAAAAAATCCTCCAGATCAAACTTTGGACCCCTTACCTGACAGAGAATAGCATGTTAGTGCGTGTGTTACACAACAGTGCAGAGCCGAGAGCTTCTGCAAAAGGTACTGGTTGAGGATGAACAGGCGGCGCCAGCTGAACCAAAGTGCTGTGTGACGAGGAGGCGTGAAGGTGGACCACAAACACTGCCAGACCGAGCACATGTGCAGCCGTCAGTGACGGCCCCTTTGAACACAAGAGGTTTGTGAAAAATTGTAGAGTAGAAAAATCAGGTGTAATTCTTTTAACCGTTGTATATAATTAAAATACTCTGAGGAGTTCTCAAAGGAGAGGTAGACCCACAGGTGAGTTTGAAGATGTATGTACCTGTTTATGAAATAGGTCCCAAAGTCTATGCAGCAGGCTCGAGAAGAGCTGTGTGTTAACAAGCAGCACACTGACTAAACTGGAGGCCCAGAAACTTTGTCTGAAAAGGTAAACAAACAGATCAGCAACAATTCCTTTACTGTAAGTAAAACAAGTGAAATTTTGATTATAAAATCATTATTTGGGTGAATTTTAAGACACAAAACTTTAAAAGTCTGTGAATTTAGCAGCTCTCGTTTTTATACTTGATATACACACATAAAATTTGATTACCAACTGAATATTCTGGTTATGTAAAACAAACTACATCATAACAATGTTCTGAAAACAGATTATTTTCTGATTGGGTAGAGGTAAAAAATGTAAAAGTGTTATCATTTTTTTGCCATACATGGCCAGCGTGACATCACCATTTTGATGTTTAGGATTGTTGTGTTAATTGAATGTGACAACGAACGTACTATAAAAAATAAAATATAAGCTAAATTATGTGACAATGAAAATAACTGCTAAAAATAAACATGCATTAGCGACAAAGATCACGACTGTGATTTTTCTTCAGCGTGACGCTAATCAATAATTAAAATGATCCTTTGTTGCTTATTTGTGTGACTTTCACTGAAGCAAAGACACCCCACACACTTGTTAGGAGGATTTGCACGGGAAGCGTTTAACTGGCACTGACAGAAGTTTTGCAGAATCATACTGACGGCCTGAAAACAACAGAATAATGAAATAAAGACGGGCTGTGAATGCAGCGCAACCCATGATTTAAAAAAAAATATATATATAAAGATATATAAAAACATACTTTTACATGAAGCTCAGGCAGCACGGGAGACTCTGTGTGAAGTGTGATGACTTTTTGTCCAATCGGCTCAGAAGGACTACCAGTGAAGACGACACTCAGAGTGTGTGAGATCCTGGACAGCTGGGCTGACGTCTCTGAGGGTACATGACCAACACGACACGTACAGAAACACTATCAACACATCATTAACAGCTTTTATATTTGCTTAAAACTGTGAATGATTTGTCCCGACTGCTGGGAATAAATATGTCAAATATATATCTGATTTCTGATTTCTGCCCACCTCCATCACTTCCAGCAAGGAGCAGCTCTGTGAACTCCTGCAGCTGAACCTTCAGGATGTCCAGAACATCATCGCTGGTGTTCAGACACACTGTGCTCTCTGAAAACATCACCGTAATCATTTGGTTTTCAACTGTTGCATGAGCCGTAGGTGCAGGAGCACAAATATGTACAAAAACATGAACTGGACTGTGAGAGCACTGAAAAACACCATTTGAAGATTTGAGGGCAAATAAGCTCTTTAATATTAGTTTCCTCTTTTCTTATCTTTAAAAAAAAAAAATTCTCATTCAAAATTAACAAATATTTTTTTAATCTATCTTTATCATTTCACACTGCTTCTTAAGTTTGCAGATTGTACAATCTGACAAATGTAAATTTTAACTGAAGGACTGTAAGAGGCATTCTTCTTGTGCTTCACACTGCACTGCCATGAAACCTACATTTACAGAAAGTTTATACTTTGTTTAACTCTATAAAATGACTAAAAGGTCAATACTGTATGAAACTTTGTAGTTGCACAAGTTAGAGTAAATTAGATTTATTTAAAGATTTTAAGACAAATGTAAAGAGAACACACTTGACACCTGTTTCAGTGTCTGCAATGGCTACATGTGCATTTATAAAGTTATTTTATTGGTTTTTAAGATACTTAACAGTCAAGTCCTACACATTTATCAGACTTGCTTTTAACTTGCGTTCCATCAGGTCTTCAGATTTTACCATAAGCTATAACTAAAATCCACAAGGTTTAATTTTCCTATTATACAGTTCTCCTGAGGACCTGAGGACGGCTGAGACTGTTGATGTTTTGAAAATAAAAACTCCGGACTTACAGGTAACTTGTTCAGTTTGAGTTTTAGTTAAATTCATTACTCACACATTTTAGAAAGTATAACGTTCAATTTATCTGTTACGGTATACTGTATTGGTGTAATTGCTCCATCTTCTAGGACGTCGCAAATCCCCCCCCCCCCAAAAAAAAAACACACACACAACAACAACAACAACAACAACAACAACAACAACAACAACAACAACAACAACAACAACAACAACAACAACAACAACAACAAAGTAACAGGACTTCTGTTTTTCAGTTGAAGACATTTTTTTCCCCCTCTGAGGAGCTTTCTCAACACATAGTTCAAAACTTTAAACTAAATGAGACACTCTGTTTATGCAGCTACAGCCACATGCAGATTATTCTCGCTAACCTCACACCTGAAGGGCGTTAGGGTTTTTGTATGCTTGGATCACGAAAGAGATGTTTTGGTCACATGCATGACGGTGTGTATTTTTATTTTAGATTTCTTTTTCAATTTTCTCTGCTAGCTATGACGTGCTTATACTGTAGTTGTAGTTTAATATTAGAGTTATTTCTAATTCATTTTAATCATATGGCACTTAGCCTTACAGTCCAATGTATGAAAGGTGCTTTAAAAATAAAGATTGTTGTTTTGATTGAAAACCATCTGTGTTAAAGAATACCCACTGTTTTGCTGCCTTTGTTTCCGGCAGGACTCCACATACGATGAATATTGTGCGGGAGGGATCTTGTCTGCTCTGCATACAAAAAAAAATCATACTGAAAATACGCAAAATAATTACAGATAAGTGCTGGTTACTAATCATATAATTCAACTTCTATTTCAACTGCAACTTGAATATAGTAATGAAAACCTAATTCATGAAATTCACAATAGAAACTTGAATTTATTGAACTACATGTCTACGTTTCTGATCACAACTCACTTTTTCAGAGCATCTATAAAACTCATCAGAGCATCAGGCTTCACTGGAAGCTGCAAACAGACATGAAGAGAAATGTTTATTTGTGCGATATGAACAAAAACACTACGGTACTTCAGATCTGGAAACTAGCTAAACAAAGACTCAAGCTGCTCACCAGTCTTGGCTTTAACAAAGCGGGAAGAAATCGTGTCAAAAAGTACGGCCTCCTGAAAATACTGTGAAAACAGCAACGTGAAAGTTTGATGCAATTTTAAATCCACATTTGAAAGAAATTAAAGTCAAAGTCAACTTTATTGTCAGAACTGCAATATGTACAGGACATACACAGGATTGAAATTGCGTTTCTCTCAGTCCAGTTAATTAATGTGATGTACTTCTATTCAAGGTTATTTTATGTCTTCTTCTTGTACTGCCACAATAGAGTTATACTGTATTTCTGTAGGGTTTTTGTGTGTTCTTTGTGGATAACGCATGCTCGATAGGCCTCTGTGTGTCATAAACGTGCTGCGGTGCATTACCTGGCCTCCATGACTGTGGCAGAGATCCTGCCGGTGCTGTCGAACAGAGACACGGCCTTCTCCACATCCTGTGCAGCCTGGCACCGAGGCTGCAGTCAACACAGACATTACAATGTTACCCAGCTGTGACCTTTCCCATCTGAACAGATTAAAATAAAGACATCTGACCAGAAAACTAAGAACTGTCCGATTTATGCAAACAGTATGTTGAGTTTTTCTCTGGGTGTTATCTTTTGTTTCCTATAGTTCTGAAAAAAAAAAAAAAGAATAGAAAATTGGTCCAAATGTCATCCTCATATATTACCATAACATCATTTCAATTTGGAAATACAGGAGGACGTTTAACCATTGCTATGTCTAAAACCATCTGAGAGAAAATGGTAAATACGGTAGACTGTACCGTATTTTCCGGCCTATAAGTCACAGTTTTTTTAAACTAATTTTCATGTCCTGCGACTTATGGGGCAAAGCGACATATTTAGGGATTTTTTCCCATATTTTTAGAACAATTTTTGGCTGAGATATGACCGTTCCCATTCATTCTGATGAAAAAAATGGAGCAGTACCACTTTCGGCCGCTAGGGTCCACCGACCGTTCCCAGCTCATGTGTCTGACAGCAGCCTCCTCTGCTCGGACTCACTCTGTCGCAGCACGGCCTCCTGCTCTCTGGAGCTCTGAACTACTGTTATCTCAGTGTTTGTTACCAAAATAGGTCAAGAACCACAGGACAGATTTTGATGTTTGAGTTTTCCATGATGCTGCTGATGCTCTGGTCTGATTGTTGTTTCATTTACTGCTGGATGTATGTGGGAATGTGCAAAATGTGTTTTTATTGAGCATTGAATGGTCTTATTGAGCAATGTGTGTTTTTAAAAGCAATGTGTTTTTAACTGAGCAATAGGTTTTTATTTTATATGCTTTTAAATTGTATTGTGTTCATGTGACTGTATTGTTGGTAGAAGTGTTGTTTGGCGTACGATGTCCAAGACAAATTTCCCCTTGGGGACAATAAAGTATATATCTATCTATCTATGAAACTTACAGAAAGTAATCACTGGATGGACATTTACAACAAGTTATCTTTAGGAGATGTTTGAGCGAAAATTCGATTTATTTATCATTTATTTTCCCAGCGCGCGCGACCGTTTGGAAGACCGTCAAAGCGAAACAATTTAAATCCAGCTGATTTGACGATTACAGTACGTTCATTTCTTTAAAAAATTAAGCTCAGAAACACTTTTACTATAATGCCAGCAAACAAATATATATTTTTAGGTGATAATCTTGTTAAATTTTAAAGAAATGAAGCGTATCCGCTCGCTGCGCGTGCACGCTTCGCAGCACCGACGTAGCAAAACTATTTTTTAAATTCAGCTTATTTGACCATTACGTGCATTTATTAAGGAAAAGTTCAGCTCAGACACATCTTTGCTATAATTTTCAGCAAACAAATAATTGTTTTTAAAGGTTCAGTCTGCAGTTTCTGTAGAACTGCAGCACTTAGAAAAAATTTCAACAGGCAAAGCATTCTGATCCCTCCCCCTCAGAGCCATATATGGCTCTGCTCTCCCATGGTCTGCTGAAATTCAAATTCAAGCTCTGTTTTTATTGGCTGATTCAAATTCAAGCTCTGTTTTTATTGGCTGGTTACAAACTCTGTTTTTATTGGCTGGTTAATGGCGGGTCACTTTTTCTTTTTAGAAATGCCTATTTACCACCTGGAGAAGCAAGGGGACAATATTTTTTTTAGTTTTTTTCAGAGATTACTTCTCTAACATCAGTCTAGTGACAGAGTGAAGAAATATGTAAAAAATATATTGTTAGAAAAGTTACATATAGCAGCTTTAAGTGTTAATCTTGTTAAAGTCCTACCGTGCACGCTCCTGTGGCCATTTGCGGTGACGCGTAACATACGCGACGCGTCAGCGGTGACGCATAATAGATGCGACGTATACGGAGGTGCAACATGTTTATGGATTTTTCCACTTTATTGGACATATTTGGACTGATGCGACATATAGGGCGGAGCGACTTAAAGGGCGGAAAGTACGGTACTTATAGCGCCTTTCTATCTTATCAAGATATTCAAAGCTCTTTACAACACAATCTGTGCCCTCATTTACCCGTTTATACAGCATGGTAAATGGTAAATGGAGCTTATTTATATAGCGCTTTCCAGCCCCCTATGAGGGGCCCCAAAGCGCTTTACAATACCAACCATCCACCCATTCATACACCGGTAGCGGCAGACTACCGGGAGCAACTCGGGTTAAGTGTCTTGCCCAGGGACACAACGACACATGGTGTGGGGAACCGGTATTCGAACCTCCAACCTTCCGATCGGGGTACGACTGCCATTACCACTACGCCACGGCCGCCCACTATAGCACTCTACTATACCTCTACAAAGACTAATCAGTGCTTTATCACATTCTTACAGCAACACATCTGAGGCAATGAGGGGCTCAATGTCTTACACAGGGACACTAGGAGCCAAGATGGTCTAGTGGCAGGGCTTTTGACTTGGGACCCGAAGGACGCGGGTTCGCGCCCCGGCCACTACCCACCTTGGGGTGTCTATGAGTGCACACCTATTTCTCCAGCTCCCCGGGCGCTTTCGGGCTGCTCACTGCACCACCTGGTGGTGGTTGGGTTAAATGCAGAGACAAATTTCGTCTGTGTATGGGAAACATACGCAGATGACAGGAAAATACATTATTATTATTATTATTAAGCATGTGAATGCTGGTGGAATCAAACCCACAACTCTCCCATTGGAGGATGACTGGTCTAATCACTCAGCCACAGGTGCCCCCTACAAAACTTTTTTTTGTTGTCATCTAAAAACTGAGAAAATCTACTACTTAGTGTGGCCATTACCTCCACGGAAGCACCAGAAACATCCTCATATAAACCCATCTCCTCCACCGACTCCTGTAACACACACACACACACACACACACACACACACACACACACACACACACACACACGTTGTATTACCGTTTTCAACATATAAGGTAAATAAAATAACAGACAGTTTTAGTAAATGGCATTCAGTCATTTTGGATATTTAATTTTCTTTTACCTTGAGGTCAGCCAGTCTGGTTTTAGCCAGAGAGACGTACTCCATGAGCAGGCCGCGGTGCTTTGCAGGAACGTACGGAGGGTGCAGGATATGAACCTAAAACATGAAAATTAAGAGTCTGATGCTGGACATGAAAACTGGGACATTCCTCAGAGTTTGAAGGGAGCTGTTACATTTTCTACTCAACTGAAAAGAACATCCTTTAGAGAACACATCAGCTGATTTTTTTTAAATACAGTTAAAGGAAGGAACACAACATAAATTTAACAACTTCACATTGGTGTTCATTAAAAACATCTGCATAGAAAAAAGACTTGTTTACATATTTAAAAACCAATAAACCAGGAACAAAAACTGCTAAATAGACATTGGCTAAAAGTCATATATACAAAGCAACAGAGTTTCTTTTTATTGCCCTTGTAAAAGTAGAGATAATAAATTAAGGTTTACTGAGCACAATGGTAAAAACTACTGTAATTAGCTATATTCAAAAATAAAAAAAAACAGGTTGACAAATAAAAGGGTTTGCATTTTTGAGCTGGTGTAGATTCTCTGTTATCCAAAATTTGGTCCCAAAAAATGTAGGCTACAATAAAAAGAAGTCCAGTAGCTTAACTGTGTTTTATTTTTATTTTTATAAATATAATGATTTGAATTAGATTTATAAAATGCATTAAACAAGCTGCAGAATCACTGAGCACTTTTAAACAACAGGAGAAACAGACTTTTTAAACACATTTCTCTCATCTAATAAAAATAAATAGAAAATTCTGCTGAAACTTGGACAAGAAGCACAAATATAAACAGCTGAATCAAACCACAAACTTTAAAACAGCTAATTAAGTATTGCATGCACATTTTATTCAGCTAATTTCATAAAATATTTAAAAACAGTATTTAAACCGGATCTCACCTTGAGGTACTGAGGAGGATCGAAAGGAACCAGGTCAGAGAGAAACTTCAGCAGGAACACCAGAGATTTCTTGCTGTTCGCCTGATAGCTACTGCCGCCACCAAAAGACATCTAAAAATACACAAATAACATGTTTATAAAAACTTTGCAAACATAAAACAAACCTAAACTTGAAAAATAAAAGCTCCTCTTAGCATTTGAACCATGAACAGCGTGCTAAATATACATTTTTGCACATTTAAACCAATGTTTCATGTTCACGTTTTGATTTTCCAATCCCAAAATTTTTGTATGTTGCTAATATTTTTATGGGGCCACAAAAACTTAAAAGCAACCACTATTTAAACAAAAGTCTTAAACAGTGCTTTATTCACTTCTGACATAGATCGTATCAAAGATTCCCACTCAGCTATAGTTGAACCCCAAGGTTTACGCCTGCAGTTCCTTAAGAGTGTATAAAATACTTACAAAAAGTGTAAACAAATAGCTAATATAAGGCTTTAAAGCACACTGCATATATGTTCAAAAAGGGGGTGGGAGGAGTCTAAATCTATTATTAAAAGGTGGTGTGAGACCTTGAACCAGTCACTGTAGGAGGGGAAGATGCGGGGACCCTCCAGCGCTCCCTGCCGAGCTAACAGGAAGGCGGTGATCATGTTCTCGAGGTCATAACCTTCAAACGCAGAACTCAACAATCTGGACAACATCTCTGAGAGGAACAAACACACAAAGTGGACTTGTCACTGACAATTTTCACATTTTTTTCTTCTATGAAAATCCTTTAAAACCCTCACGTTAAAGGGGACCACATATTCAAAATTCACTTTTTTAAGTTTTTTTTACTCAACTTTGGGTATGTACTTCATAAAAACACAGTCCTAGTGGCAAAAAAATGCACCCAGTGGTTTATTTACTCTAGTAAATTTATTTTACTGTGATAAGATACGTTTCGTTTTAAAATACTCTCGCATGTTACGTCACAAGCGAGAGAGGACAACCCACCCCAACCTGAGTCCAGCCCCTCACCTAGCAACCCCTGGTTAGGCTCAACCCACTTCTGTATTAAACACATGACTGTTGTTTTTCATGATTTCATCTCATCTTTTGTTTATATGTTCTTAATTTCATGTGTACAGCACTTTGTTGCAGCTGTGTTTTTTTAAATGGCTTTATAAATAAAGTATAATTGTTATTTTTATGTTTTAGTTCAATTTTTAGTGTATTTGCGATCGCTCCCAACGCGCAGCCGGCAAAAATTAAACGAGCGGACTCCCGGCATAGGGACCGGCGGCAACGGGACACTGCTTCTGGCGGATGGAGCGGAGCTTCAATTGTACAGCCTCGTTGCAGCGTCGCAGCAGCCTCGCAGCAGCGAGGACCTTCTCCTTATGGATTAATTTACGGGAGACACTTGGTGAACTTTGTGTTGTCTTGACTGGAACAGCGATAACTCCCAAAATCTCCGCGTGCAACGAGCGGAGCTGGCGAACACCGGAAGAGGAACAAGCTAACATTAGCATCGGATTCGGGTGGTCTAATGCTAAAAGGAGCAGCAAATTGCGGCGCGCTCAGACGGGTTTCGGTAAGTTATCTTAAGCTAGCACTAACAGTAAGTCAAATGAGTAATAAAAAAAGAGCTAATTTTAAAACAACAACACATTACAGATACTGGCTGTTACAGAGGGCGTAAACAGATCGTTGAAGGGCGTGGACTTCAGAACTTGTATCAGAAACCGGTCGTTCAAAACGAAAGTTAAAAATGGCAGAATTAAAAAGGGTATAATTAATTATCTAAGAATTATTTTGTGTATTAAAATGAATTAATTTTGTCAAGATAGCACACAGACATAACATAAAAATTTTAAATACTTACATGTGGTCCCCTTTAAGCAGTTTTCATTTAGTCACACGTGTAGCAATAAAAGCTACATGTTATGGTGCGCTTACCCCTGAGGCTGGACTGGGCAGACTGGTTATAAACCAGCAGAGTGGAGACGAAGCACAGGACATGCTTCCAGTTGACTTCGTGGGTTTCTAAAACCTGTTGTAAGTGACGCAGCAGCTGCTCCACGCTGGAGACCACAGCCAGCTTTTACAGGAACACAAGCACAGTAAAGACCCGTTACATTTCAAGACAATAACTTCAATATTTATTTCAACCCCACTCTCCAAATAAACATCATCAATAAAAACAAGCTACAAATGACCCACTTTTTTTTTTTACAGACATTTAAAAAGTTATTTAATTTATATGTGAATGACTTGGTAGATGTGTCGGAACTTTTTTAATGTGTTTTATTTGCTGATGACGCAACATTTTTTTGTTTGGGTAAAGACATACATGTAGAACGGCTGTTGGAAATGATACAGACAGAATTTCTAAAGATACAAAAATTGGTTTCACCTTAATGAATTATCATTAAATTTGGAAAAAACATTTTACCGTACATGATATTCAGCAATAGTAAAAGGAATATTGATGCACCATTTACAGTACCGGTAGATGGAATTGAGATTTGTAGAGTTAGTGGGGTGAAGTTTCTGGGAGTCATCATTGATGAAAAATTAACATGGAAACCTCAAATAAACAATTTAAGAAAAAAAAAAAATCCAAATCAATAGCAATACTGTATAAAGTAAGGGAACTATTAAATGACAAAGCATTGTTCATGTTATATAATGCAATAATTGTTCCACATTTAATTTACTGCATTGAAGTCTGGGGTAAGGCATGTAAAACAATTACAAATCCTATTTTTATTTTACAAAAAAAGAGCAGTAAGAATTATTTCCAGAAAAAAATTATATATATCCATCAAACATATTGTTTTATAAACTAAATATATTGAAGTTCTATAATTTGGTTGATTATAGCATTTTGCTATTTATGTATAGGGCTCATAAAAAGATATTGCCTCTAAATATACACCTACATTTTGTTAAAAGGACGAGTACTTATTTTCTTAAAGGGACAGAAATGTTTGTGAAGACTTGTTTTCGTACTAGTTTGAAGGAGCGGTGTACAGTAATTCAGGGAATAAGATTGTGGAATGGTCTGGAAGAAAATGTTATAACAGCCAGATCTCAGTATATATTTAAGAGATTGTTAAAAGGGATTTTTTTTGAAAGAATGTGAAAAACTAGCATAAGAATTTATATGAATCGTTGTTTGAGTTGATGTACCGGTAGTCTTTAATTTGGTGATGTACCGGTAGTTAACGTTGTTCTTTGGTAAATTATTGTTGTGAGTATATTTGAGTAAAAAGGGGCAGAGATTATAAGATTATTCTTCATCTGCTGCCTTTCATTTTATTTTGAATGTATGTTTTTTTTATGTTTTGAGTTGTTGACTTGATTTTTTTAATGAAATTAATAAATTTCAATTTGAAAAAAAGTATTAAAAATAGTTGATGCAGAACGCAGCTTAAATGCTGTCAAATATCTTTCATAACAAAATGATGAAGCAGCAGCCGTGGATTTTCATTAACAGCTTTGAGTTATGAATTTGTTAAAAATCCACATTTTGATGTGAATTCTAAAGGAGAGGTGGGTATTTAAATCTGAGCAATTTAATCTATATGTGTGTTTGTAGAGATATTGGGCAACTTTATTAACGTTTGAAGGCCCAAACCCAGTTACAAAAATGAAACAAAAATCAAATTTACCTTCCGGAACAATGAAGTCAACAAACGGCTGGCTCTTGCAAAGGTCCATTGATTCTGTAAGGCGATGGCGTCTGACACTGAGGACAAAAAATACAGTTTGTTCCCCCACATTAAAGATTACGAAACCAGATTTAATTGAAAATAACTCGTTGTGATGGTCTCACACGTCCACAAGCCATAAAATTGATGCAGACAATGATACAGATAGATTCGCTTTATATCAGAAATTAATTACCACAGCTTCACTATAGCTTTCCATAATCCTTAATCATGTGAAAAGTAATAACAAAACATGTTCAAATATTTTTATATCAACTGCGGTTATGTTAGATATAAAAAATGCAAATAAAAGTTCAAATTAGCACTTTGAGATTTTCATTAATGAAAAGTGCGTTATAAATTGAATTCATTATTATTATTATTATTATTATTATTATTATTATTAAATTCTGGTTGTTTAATACACAAGAAAACAGAGTCTAGTGTCTAAACTTTGACAACGTTTAAATAAAAGCTAAGGTTTTTAAGTTGAAAACGGTTGAGACTATCAACATAAAAACTATGACGTTTTTTTAACCTGTTAGTTGAGGGTTGTAGGTGAGAGTCTGTGTGAGGGAGTGAGTGAAAAACCGCTGAAGGGCGTCAGACGAGACGGAAACTCCATAAATTGATGAATCAAATGCATGAATCCTGTAGCAAACACAAACCAGGAGAAGAAAAATATGTTTTTAGTAGGAAAGGAATGGTCAAAATTCATAATCAGGAATATAACAGAGCAGAAACAACAAGGTTTTCATGCAAAAGGGCACAGAAGCTTATATCATCTAAAGATGCATTTTCCTGTCCGCCTTTGGATTCAGACGACAGACTGAAAGGTGTCAAAGACAACGTTCCTGTTTAAATTAACAGCTTAATGTTGCACGGATGGCTGTGACTCAGAGTGTAAAGCATGCAAACTGATTTAAGCAAATGAGGTTTGATCATAGCGCCAGGTGCACCGTTTGAGCCTTTTCATGACGAAGCAGCTGCAGTTTGTGTGCGAGTGTCATAATTTACTAAAATATCTCATGTTGCTCAGTTCAAGTGTTCATAAAAATTGTACTACCAAATATGTAAGACTGTTTATTTACCATCTCTTCTTATTTGTCTACCAGTTCAGCAAAGAATGCTGTCAGTGCTTTACCTTTGAAGTGACAAAAATCCCTTCCAAAAAGGATTACAAAAGACACATACTACAGAATTTTGAACCTTCAAATAATTATCATAATTTACTAAAAAACTGTGTACTGTATTCATTAAAAAAGGCAAAAGCTGAACCATAGCTGAGCTCCTCCTTCACAAGACTGCACTGTAAGACATTTGTCTGCAGCCACCAGAAGCCCTGAAAAACAAAGAAGGAAAAATCCCATTTGAATAGCACAGAAACGATGGTTACGTATTGTAACCCCAGATTCTATGAGTGTAAGCGTAGCCCTTTAAGCTCAATAGGTGTAGCTTAAAGGGCGGAGCTTACATGAAATAGAACAACATCTAGAATGCAGCAGTTTGAATCAAACACACACAAATATGTGGACTTAAAGAGTGTAGACTCACAGACGAGCATGTCGTCCAACATTGAGCAGCACAGCGTGGAGACCTTCCTGTCTGCAGCTGCTGCATCCATCTGCTCACACCCCGTTTCTACCAAGACGCCAATCACAGCTGAAACACACGAGCAGGGGTTCAAGCTCAACGTTTCTATGATAAGCACATTCAGAGTCAGTCAGGGTCAGAGTCTTTATTGTCATTTGCACCACATGTGGTACATGTGATGAAACGAGATTATGTACACAGGGTCCCAGTTACATCCAACAATAAAATCTAAGATATGAACTAAGAAAAACATCAACTTAAAAAATACACTAAGCACTAATATCATAGAAAAACATCACTCTAAACAGCAGCACGAACATGAGTCTGTATGAGCAGATGGTCACAGATGAACACAGCAACAAGAAAACAGATCAGCAGCAACATGATGTGATATTTTGCAGTGTTTATTCTTATTATTTATTTATTCATGAGTCTAACAGCCTCAGGGTAGAAGCTGTTCCTCAGTCTAGTGGTTCTACATTTGATGCTCCTCAACCTCCGTCCTGAGGGGAGTGGGGCAAAAAGTGTGTGTGCTGGGTGAGTGGGGTCTTTCATGATGCAGGTGGCTCTTTTCCTGCATCTCGAAGTGTAAATGTCTGTGATGGTGGGGAGACTGACTCCAACAGACTTCTGTGCAGCCTTCACCACTCTCTGCAGAGCTTTTCTTTCTGCAGCTGTGCAGCCTCCATGCCACACGTTGATGCTGGAGCACAGGATGCTCTCCACTGCACACCTGTAGAAGGAGGTGAGGACTGGGCTGCTCAGACCAGCTCGTCTCAGCCGTCTGAGGAAGTAGAGTCTCTGATGACCTTTCTTGATCAGGCTGGTGGTGTTGTTGCTCCAGCTGAGGTTATCATTCAAGTGTACACCCAAGTATTTGTAGCTGGAGACCACTTCCACCGCAGATCCACCTATGTTCAGTGGGGCATGGGTGTGTTTGTTCCTTCTGAAGTCCACAATCATCTCCTTTGTCTTCTTCACATTCATGTGAAGATTATTCTCTTTGCACCAGCTCTCCAGGTGTTCCACCTCCTGTCTGTAGCTGGACTCATCATTGTTTGTGATGCATCCCACCACCGCTGTATCATCTGCAAACTTAACAATATGACAGCCTGGATGTGTGGCTGTACAATCATATGTGAGCAGAGTGAACAGAAGGGGGCTCAGCACACATCCTTGAGGAGAGCCAGTGCTGAGGGTTATGGTGGAGGAGGAGAAGTTGTGGATCTTCACGGACTGTGGTCTGTCTGTTAAGAAGTCTAGTACCCAGTTACAAATGGAGGGGCTTAGTCCAAGTGTGGATAGTTTGTCTATCAGAGTTTGGGGGATCATGGTGTTGAAGGCAGATGTGAAGTCCACAAAGAGCAGACGCACGTATGAGTCCTTCTGATCCAGGTGGGTGAGAGCAGTGTGGACCACAGAGGAGATGGCGTCCTCTGTTGATCGGTTCTCGCGGTATGCATATTGATGAGGATCCTCCATGTGTTCCAATCCGATCCCAAGTACAGTATTCAAGTACAGGTCAATTTTATTGTCATTCTCATCACACGTAGTACATGAGGTGGAATGAAATTATGTCCTCAGGGTCCCAGTTACAACCAAAAATAGCAAAAATATAAAGTGTAAAGAAACAGTATCTAAGAGATACGCCAAATGAACGTCAAACGGTACGCTAAAAGATCTAAGATATATGTTAAATACTAATATTGTAAAAACAATACGGCGTAACAACAGCAGCCCGAACATGAGTCTGTGTGAGCAGATGGGTATGAATGAATAGAGCAGCATGAGATCAGCAGCACCGAGATCAGAAGCATGGATAAGTCACATATCACCAATCAAAGTGGCATTACAGGGATTTATTTTCCCTTAAAGTGATTATTCTGGTTAGATATTCATGAGTCTAACAGCTTCAGGGTAGAAGCTGTTCCTCAGTCTAATGGTTCGACACTTAATGCTTCTCAAGCTTCTGCCTGAGGGGAGTGGGGCAAAAAGTGTGTGTGCTGGGTGAGTGGGGTCCTTCATGATGCAGGTGGCTCTCTTCCTGCATCTGGAGGTGTAAATGTCTGTGATGGTGGGGAGACTGACTCCAACATCTTCTGTGCAGCCTTCACCACTCTCTGCAGAGCTTTTCTTTCTGCAGCTGTGCAGCCTCCATGCCACACGTTGATGCTGGAGCACAGGATGCTCTCCACTGCACACCTGTCGAAGGAGGTGAGGACTGAGCTTCTCAGTCTCGCTCGCGCCTCAAGTATCATATCAAAACACCGTTCAAGGCTTCTTTCTTTTTTAAAGTTGGTGTCAGAGTAGCTGCCTCATTCCACTCCCGATCTTTGCCCGTGGTTTTACATCAGCTGTGCTGCAGTACAGATGCTGTGTGGCCATTTGGTGGCTAGCTCATCACTTAGCAACTTCAGAACGTCAACGTCCTTTGTCATCTCTCCACTCGTGTCGTGTGCTGCAAAATTGTCATTTCATTAACGTTATTTTAATTCAAAAAGCAAAATGAACTGAAGAACAGGTGACTGGATGACCAAATCCTTTCTGTGGAGGAGCAAATGTGTTTTCATTGCTTTAGGAGTTGAACGAGCCACAGTTGTGACCTACCAACACAACGTAACGGCACAGGGCTTCCTGAGAATTATAAAAATGACAGCCAGCACCAACAAGAAGTACAAAATGAACACGAGTTCTCTTTAATGCAATGATGAGATACTGAGGTATCAAACACGTGATGGGATTGATTATAATATACTGCAAGCATTGAATTAAAACGTTGTTTTGGCCGATCTTGATTTTAAATGACTCAAATCGGTATCTGAGACAAACAAATCTTGATCGGGACATCTCTAGTGTACAATCAGAAACAGAACGCACAAAGTGAATCTGCATGAGACCTGAAAACTAGAACAAAACCAATTATTGTTATTTCATAAGAAAATATGACTCAGATATTTGGGAATCACAAGCTTGGGACAATTTATTCAAAAGTGCACGTGTGTACTGCAGACTAAATTCAACTTTAAAAAGGAAAAAATAACATCAAACTCTAATCATAAAGTGGAAATCTAATAAAAATTATTATAAATTATGTACAGCCCGTGTTATCCCTGAAGCGAATATCAGCTTATAGCTGTATTAATTTATGAATACAATTATATTTAGCAACAATTAAATTCTGAAGAAAGTAACAATAAGCAAAATAGTTTAAAAAAACTACTTGATTTAAATCTCAGTTGTGAAAATTTGACACACTGATAAATTAACCAGGTCTCTGGTACCCAGGTACATGTGCTGAAAATGTATCCATAAGAAAGTGTGTTAAATTTTACCCCAATCAAAAACCCTGGCTAAATAAGGATGTCCGCACCCTGCTGGCAGCCAGGGACACTGCATTCAAGTCTAAAGATACTGAGGAGTTGAGAAAGTGCAGGAGAGAACTGGATGATGGCATAAAGAAGGCCAAAGCCGCGTATGCACAGAGGATCGAGGGACAGTTCACCTCACATGATCCAAGGAGCATGTGGCAGGGCATCAAATGCTTAACAGACTACAAGGGCAAAAGCAAACAATGCCCCAGGGACCCATCCCTGCCTGATGCCCTCAATAAGTTTTATGCACGTTTTGATGATCCAAACAGACCAACTAGCACCAGACTCACCTCATCACCAGACGAGGAGCACCTCAAAGTGACCGCAGCAGAAGTGAGAGGCAGTCTCAGAAGGATCAACCCTCATAAAGCTACGGGTCCAGACAACATCCCAGGGAAAGTTCTGAAGGAATGTGCGGACCAGCTCTGTGAGGTGCTGGCTGACATCTTCACCACCTCACTTGCACTGGAGTCAGTTCCCACCTGCCTGAAGACTGCCACCATCATCCCAGTCCCAAAAAGCTCCACAGTGACTGGTCTGAATGACTATAGACCGGTGGCCCTCACCCCGATAGTCGCTAAATGTTTTGAGAAACTGGTCATGTCCCACATCAAGACAGCCGTCAACATCAACGAGGACCCTCATCAATATGCATATCGTGAGAACCGATCAACAGAGGACGCCATCTCCTCCGTGGTCCACACTGCTCTCACCCACCTGGATCAGAAGGACTCATACGTGCGTCTGCTCTTTGTGGACTTCACATCTGCCTTCAACACCATGATCCCCCAAACTCTGATAGACAAACTATCCACACTTGGACTAAGCCCCTCTATTTGTAACTGGGTCTTAGACTTCTTAACAGACAGACCACAGTCCGTGAAGATCCACAACTTCTCCTCCTCCACCATCACCCTCAGCACTGGCTCTCCTCAGGGATGTGTGCTGAGCCCTCTTCTGTTCACTCTGCTCACATATGATTGTATAGCCACACATCCAGGCTGTCATATTGTTAAGTTTGCAGATGATACAGCTGTGGTGGGATGCATCACAGATAATGATGAATCCAGCTACAGACAGGAGGTGGAACATCTGGAGAGCTGGTGCAAAGAGAACAACCTTCACATGAATGTGAAGAAGACGAAGGAGATGATTGTGGACTTCAGAAGGAACAAACACACCCACACCCCACTGTATATAGGTGGATCTGCGGTGGAGGTGGTCTCCAGCTACAAATACCTGGGTGTACACTTGAATGATAACCTCAGCTGGAGCAATAACACCACCAGCCTGATCAAGAAAGGTCATCAGAGACTCTACTTCCTCAGACGGCTGAGACGAGCCGGTCTGAGAAGCCCAGTCCTCACCTCGTTCTACAGGTGTGCAGTGGAGAGCGTCCTGTGCTCCAGCATCAACGTGTGGCATGGAGGCTGCACAGTTGCAGAGAGAAAAGCTCTGCAGAGAGTGGTGAAGGCTGCACAGAAGTCTGTGGGAGTCAGTCTCCCCACCATCACAGACATTTACACCTCCAGATGCAGAAAAAGAGCCACCTGCATCATGAAAGACCTCACTCACCCAGCACACTCACTCTTTGCACCACTCCCCTCGGGACGGAGGTTGAGGAGCATCAAATGTAGAACCACTAGACTGAGAAACAGCTTCTACCCTGAGGCTGTCAGACTCATGAATAAATAAATAATAAGAATAAACACTGCAAAATGTCACATCATACTGATACTGTACTGATCTGTTTCTTGTTGCTGCGTTCATCTGTGACCATCTGCTCATGTTCGTGCTGCTGTTTATAATGATGTTTTTCTACTACATTAGGGCTTAGTGTATTACTAGCTGATGTGATGTCTCTCTTAGTTAATCCTAGATGTTATTATTGTATTTCTCTTGCATTTGTTGTTGGATGTAACTGGGACCCTGTGTACATAATCTCGTTTTCAACACATGTACTACATGCGGTGCAAATGACAATAAATTCTCTCTGACTCTGACTCTGACTCTCTTGTAAATGAGTCCTCGAGGCTCAATGGGATTAACCTGCTTAAATAAAAGTTGAATGAATTAGGAAAATAGTTTAATTGTTCTTGACCTTTGAATGGCTATAAATGATTTTTTTATTACCGGTAATTGTTAAAATATCTAATCGAAGCACCTATAAAAGCCATAAATTAGACATCAGCCTGCTTTAATGTCTTGGCAAATCAAAGACATAAAAATGCTACTTTAAGTATTTTAATAGGTTCATTAGCAGAGAGAAGAACTGTATTAAAGTTATGTGTTGTAAGAAATGCGTCCTTACTTGACATCACTTTCTGTTGAACAAGTTTGGTCTCCTCTTCTCCCTCTGGAGGCGTCCTCCCACACAGACGCTTCAGCTGCGGCACCAGCCAGGACCGCACACCTTCATCACTGAGAAGCAACAAAGAGGGAAGAACTGCGTGGAGCTTTCATTCTTGAAGTTTTCATCGGATTTCACGTGTTTGAACAGGGACACATTGTTCTTCAGTGTGAAAAACAGGAAGTCCAGGTGTATAAAGAACTGGGTTTCTCTCTGAGGCAGAGGAGTTCTGAACTACTGAGAAAGAGAGTGAGACCACGTGTGAACAAAGCAGGCAATTCTCTGGCATTCATATAAATTCAATAAACACATCTAGTTATCAATATCAGTAAGTCCTGAACCTCATCCATCAATTGTGACCTGCTCTAAACATAAAAAACACTTTCTATCAGATTATTTTTTAAATGTATTCATGATTGTTTTCTGTAAACCCAGGCAAGAGAATATATTTAGCACCAACTTATTTTACAGATTTTCTATAAGGGCTATGTGAAAATGTCTCATGGGAAACAAAGAAAAATGCAGTGATGTTTATAATCATGCTAAAAGAGAAGTAAATAGTAAAGATGAACCACAGTACAGTAGTACTTTTTAGAAAAGGTAAATCAGCTGCAGCACATCGTCATTGTGCCCAAAAGCACTTTTGAAAACATATAATTGGAATCAAAACTTTCTATCTGGACATTAGACAAATCAAATTTTATTTTATTAATTTAAAATTCATGAAAAGCCCATTATTGACTCAAACTATTACAGATTTGGTGAATTCTGATAATCGTTGAGGTAATGAAGTTCAACAAAGACACCACAATAGATCATAAAATAACAAATTTCACAGTTAAAAATAGAATCTTACCTTTCTACAATGTACTTCAGAGTGAGGATGTTGTAAAAATGAAGATAGTACACCACCTCCAATTTGGGATGTTTCTGAAAAAAAAAAACATCACATTTATTTTTATATTTAGCAAGGTTGCTGTTTTTTTTTCTTCTTTTTTTTGACAATACAGCCACAACATCTTAGCGTCTGATGTATGAACAGCAATTTTTTTTTTATTGATTTATACTTTTCTTTTATTGCAAATGTGCATTTCTTTAGCTGCAAAACATAGATACTGTATATTTATTTATTTATAAATAAAAAAGTAATTGGAATATTTTGAAAGTCTGAGCAAAACAAAAAGCAGAGGATAAAAACCCCTGCAATGATCGAAAACCTTTACTGGCTTTAACTTCATACTTTTAGTAATTTTAAAGACATGCTGTATTTAGACCAACTATTTTCAGAGAAAAGAGTAAAAATATTTCAGACTTTTATTTTGAAACGTATAACAATTCTGATAAAAACAAAAAGGGCCTCGTGTTTACAGAATGGGGAGTAAGCTTATTGTACTTGTACTACTAAGGAAGAAAATCTTTCATTTAATAAATATGTGAGCGCCACATGAGTGGAAAACACCAAATTACGGTAAATACCAACATTGTTGCTAAATTTGTGAATACTTCAAGTTGGCAAAATATTTTAAACTTATATTCATCTTGGTACTGTGCCCAGAACCCAAAATAAAGTAGGTTTACTTAATACCACTGAATTATAATCTCAAAAAACTCTATAGATGGGAAAATGTTAAATACTTTTTTTTTTAAAACAACGTTCTTATTCACTCATTGCTCTTTAATTTGTCCCCCACCCACAATAAATTAGGCTTTTTGTTTCAGATTGTGCTTTGAACTCTTTTTTTCCCCCACACATCCCTCTGTCTCTCTCCAAGTCCTGGGGGGCAACCCCAGATAAGAGAGAATACATACAGTAATTCTTCTAGTGAGTCCCAGCAGGACAAGCTCAGAAAAGCTCCAGAAGGAGGCGCCAAAGAGGCAATACTGTGTTGAACAGCCTCAACTGACTTTTATTGTGAAGTAGCGGCCTAATAATAAATATATATATTTAAATGTAATATCAATCTAATATTTTTTTAACGGAATGGACTCAAAAAGACAGTATATTATCGTCCCTGTGCACACACCTGATCTCTCCTGAACTCCTGCCACAGCAGTTTGGGGCAGAGGAGTCCCTGAGACAGCAGCTCTCTGCTGGACTCCAACAGAACACACAGCTGGGCCTGCAAAAGACAACAACAACACTTACATGGAATTCAGATTTGACGTTGAATTCAGATTTGACGTTTATCCTTAAACCTGACCCTGCAGTGATCTGTGGATTTGAACTGTCAAGTTAGTGGAGCAACACATGTCTATGTTTGCCATCAGAGCTGACGAATCAGCTGTTCTCAACACGCAGAACTGTTGTGGCCTCACAGAGGTTAACCAGGAAGAGCCAAGTCTACCATAAGTTTACTGTTGATATAATTTGTCCTGCAGCTCTATTGAAAATGTTCTGCTCCACCCACTGAACTCTAACAGTGATAAATCAGAACTTGGACCCAATACGATTTAAATATTAAACTTGAAACAAGATGAGAAATACTGCAGCGGCTCCAATCAATAAACTAACGTAGATATTTAAAGGGGACCACAGATCCAAAATTCACTTTTTAATGTTTTTTTTACTCAACTTTGGTTATGTACTTCTTTAAAAAACAGTCCTAGGGCCAAAAAAATGCACCCAGTGGTATATTTACTCTAAGTATATTTATTTTTCAGTGATATAAATGTCTCGTTTTCAAATCTCACAAGCTGCAGGACAACCCACCCCAACCTGAGTCCAGCCCCTCACCTAGCAACCCCTGGTGATGCTCCACCCACTTCAGTATAAAAGACGTCACGGTTGTTTTTCCTGAGTTCATGTCAGCACAATGGCTACTAGAGTTCGATGTTTCGTTGTTGTTAAAATGCAGTACCGCTAATAACTAATTATCTATCAACGAAAAAACTTATTTACGGGCTCTTAAATCAACCGGACGACTGCTCGCGGACCATATCCGGTCCGCGCCGGATGTGGTCCGTGAAAAAAGCGGTCCCCGCTAGAGAGAGCGTGTATAGCAGTTAGCAGCCAGTGTGTTACTCTGCAGCCTTATTGCTTGTTTTCGAAGAGTCAGACGAAGAGTTTTTAACATGGAGGGTGAACTTATGGATGTTTCTCAGCGGCCTACGCGACGCGTCAGCGCCTCATTTGCCCTGCCCAAAATGGCGTCTGCCTCTGGGTCTGACTCAGGGTCCCCTTTGGAGGGCGGAGTTAATGTAAACAGATTTTTGAAGGGCGTGGCCTTATCATAAACAGCCTGTTCAGAACGGAAGTCAGAAAAGGCACAACTAGAAAGGGGATATTTTATTATCTAAGAATTATTTTGTGCATTAAATTGAATGAACATGGTCTGGATAGCCCACAGACATACCATAAAAATTTATAAAACCAATATTTGGTCCCCTTTAAAGTCCGTACAAATAATAAAACAAAAACACTGACAACAAAACAAAACAAAAATTTGTAATTATGGTAAGCTTGTATTCTTTGAGATTTTTACAAGAAAAAAATAACAAAACCCAAAAGAAAATAATTGTTAAATAAATTTAGCTAACAAAAAAGTATTCTCGCATGTGGAACAATGGTTTCCTTCATGCTTGTGCAACGTTTTGCGTTTTGCCAGAGCCCATCCTGATGTACAGTGTACCGGTACTCACTCTCTGAGAGGATGTGAGCATCTCTCTCCCCGAGTCCTCGTCCTCCTCCTGTTTTTCATCAGCTTCCTCCGTGATTTCATTTAGTCTTGCCAGCATCGTTTTCACAGACAGCACTGTGACAGGGACGCCCAGCTGAGTGGCCTGCCGCCTCAGCTCACATCCTGTCCACAGAAAATGCAACAAATTCAATTTATATCAAAGGCAAATTTATTTTTATGCAACAAACCAAATTTAAAAGCCTCCTTTGTGGCATAGATGGGTGTTAAAAGAAAAGAAAGGCTGCATAAATAAATTCTGCAACTAATTTATAAACTCAAGAGAAACGCCAAGAATATCAAAACTCAATGGTGCACATTTGGTTTGATGTGATAAACACACGTTACGCTCGTCTTAAAATTATTTTTATGTTCCTCTGTGATGTTTGATTATTTAAATCCCTACAGACTGACAGACCAAACCTCCCTAACTATAATAAATCGTTGACTGAAGTCTATTAATGACATGACATCTGAAATATGGCATAATCAGCTTCCATTAACTGTCTTAATTTAGCTGCTGGTTCTGCTTGTTTCTCTTTGTTTTGATCACTAGAATCAGCTAAACAAGTTTACTTTCAGTCAGATATGTTTCTGAAGTCTATTAATGACATGACATCTGAAATATGGCATAATCAGCTTCCATTAACTGTCTTAATTTAGCTGCTGGTTCTGCTTGTTTCTCTTTGTTTTGATCACTAGAATCAGCTAAACAAGTTTACTTTCAGTCAGATATGTTTCTGCAAAGAGACATAAAGAAAATGTTACTGTGTCATAAAGAGCTGAACAACTGGATAATGTCAATCATGAGACATTGGGGTGTGATCAGAGCAGCATTTTATTAAAAATAAAATGGATCCAAATGGAACAAAGTTAAAGGCTAAAAACAACTTTACTAAATAACTTGTGCTAACATAGTTAAACAGCAGAATTTTGGGTAGGATATATTTAGATTTTCTTTAATAATTGCTAGTTCTTTTGGTGTTTAGGAGAAAACTGATGATCATCAAAGGCCTGTTGAAATCCCTGCAACGTGCAACTTTAGAGCAAATCTTTTGGTGTAACTGGTTCCTGCAATGAGTCAAACAGCAGGTTTCCTTCAGACAGATGTTTAACATGCAATGTGCACATTTCTGAGAGTTTGTATCAAATGCTCACCCAGTAGAGAAGCAGCTAAAACAGAGGAGGCATCCTTGGACGCTGCCTGTTTCTGTTCTCCAATCTGATGGCGAAACGTGTCGCACTGATCCAGGTTCTGCTAAAAACAATAGAAAGCATCAGTAAAATGTTAAACATAATCAAATCATAATCATATTAATATGTAGAAATAGAAAACATATTTAACAAGAACACATAAAATCCAACCAAAAAGCAACAAGTAAAAAAAATAATTAAAAAAATTACTCAAGTAACAGTACTGAAATAAGTGTCATAGTAAGCCTTAAAAGTGTTTATATGAGATGAGTGTACAATATGTTCAGGACAATTCTATAAACATATTTGATACTGAATCATTCATTTCTGACATTCACCTTCACTTTTTTACCTCAATAGAGTTCAACGTGCCTTTATTTTTTTTAAGTATCATAAATAACTGGCTCTAAAGCATGGGATAATTTGTCTTTGATCAAATCACCACAATCTATTTTCTAATATTTGTATCTGTAGTTCATTTAACCTATTCTCGTGTAACTTCTGCTGCAATTTAGACAACAGGTAGAACACTTTTTCTTTGTGTTTCTTAGCAGAAATATAGCTCTCTAAATACGGTAACCAGCCTGTATGATATGCACAGCTTTTACGTCAATGTCAATTTATTTATAAAGCACATAAAAACAACAGAAGCTGACGAAAGTGCTTTACAGTTAAAAAATAAAAGAGTAAAATGCATCTAGTGCCACTGAAACATAATAAAATTAACAATAAACACTGTTGTTCCCATAGGCTCACCACCTGTGGGAGGGGCCAAAGGGGTCGGGTGCATTGTGGAATGGGTGGTGGCCGAGGGCGGGGACCCTGGCGGTCTGATCCTCGGCTACAGAAGCTGGCCATTGGGACATGGAATGTCA
>JBBPBX010021171.1:13951-42639 GCA_038048925.1 Garcialebias charrua | reverse complement strand
ACTATTCAATCTGAATAAGTAAATTAAGGTAAAAAGGAGGTCAGTATTAAACTGACCCCCTTTAACCCCTTACATCTGGTGGCCTCGTATCGGCTTCTGAAAGTTTATTGATAAATCTGTGGTCTCAGTCATGAACTTGTAACGTCATGTTTGCATAATGGAATCCAAGTTTTAAACTCTGAGGATAATAATTTTGGCTGGAAGTGTCGATACAAGCAGGTTCTGCATGTTTTTGTCATTTAAAGCTGAGAAATTATTATTGGTTTCAACTCTGTTACACGCTGTTGGAAGCATTCAGGTGAAGTTTTTGTCAGCCAGTTGTCTGTGGGAGTTCTGGTTCGGCTTCGACCCAGTTCAAGCACACACTCCGGTACAGAACTTTGTTGTTTGATCGCCGAGTCAAACTGCCTGCCCTGGAAGCTAATTTAACATCTACAAGATTGCTGTTGTGGTATTTTACATTTTAAAGGGCACCAGTGACCCCTGCAAGCTGAAAATAAAGAAGCGGGTAAAGATAATGGATGGATGGATCGATCGATGATGATGAATGGATGGATGGATGGATGGATGGATGGATGAATGGATGATGGATGATGAATGGATGAATGGATGGATGGATGGACAGATGGATGGATGGATGGATGAATGATGGATGGTTGATGGATGTCTGGATGTATGGACAGATGTATGGATGGATGGATGATGAATGGATGGATGGATGATAGATAGATGGATGGAATGGATGGATGATTAATGGATGGATAGATGGATGGCTAGATGAATGGATGGATGGATGATAGATAGATGGATGGAATGGATGGACGATTAATGGATGGATAGATAGATGGCTAGATGCATGGATGGATGGATGACAGATGGATGGATGGATGGATGGATGATGAATGGATGAATGTACAACAGCAGCACCATCAAAAGGCATCCTTTATTCTGAGAAATGTTATATGTTGATAACATTCATTCAACCTTTATTTAAACAGGTTAATCCCATTGAGCCTCGAGGATTCATTTACAAGAGAGAGACCTGGTTTCAACAAAAAATGATGACAACAATATATGTACAGTCATAAAGGAGGCATACAGATTTTTTTTTTAAACAAGTTAAGGTAAGATGTCAAAAAGTATCAAAAACAGTTAGATTATAAGGCAAATGTAGAAAACTAAAAACAGGAACATGTCTGCATTGGTTCTTGTCAGGAGTCCAACAGATTCTTAATGCTACTTAGAGAGGTCAAGGTCAAGAGCTTCAGATCTTTTTGTAAGATATTCCAGGAAACAGGAGCGGAGTAGGAGAAGACCTTTTTTCTAAGTTCAGTCCTCACTGACGGAACACTGCAGGTAATCATGTCCTGAGAGCGCACGCTGTAGCTGCACTCACGCAGAGACATGTAGGAGGAGATGTATGAGGGCAGCAGACCAAGAAGTGATTTAAAGATGAAAATGTACCAGTGGAAGAGTCTGTATGAAGTTAATGGTATCATCTCTGTATAACATGGTATTATAAATCCTAAAAGAGTTTTAGTTTTCCTGTTTGGCTCATTCCCTCCACGGCACGATTCACAACCTCCCAGTCTCCACAGACATGAGCTACTTTTATCTGTGTGGGTCACAGAACATGAAACCCTTCCTGTGGACTGTGACTGAAAACACAGCCAAGAATTAATTACTACCCACCTCCAGCTTTAAAACTCATTATTCTTCCAACTTTTTAATTGTAATTAAAAATGTCTCTTTAGAGGGCAGGGAGAAAAACTGCTGAAAAGAGGGATAAAGGAAAAATGGCCCAGACCAATCCAGGGATGACAGGAATCAATGGGGGAATGGGGGACAGACACGAGCAAGGAACATAACAATAAGGGGGATTGATTTATTGGTAATGAGTCATGGACACAGCTCAGTGGAGTGATTTGTAGCAGTCACATCTGGGCTGATTTGGCAGAGGGTTTCTTTTTCTTTTTTTTTGGAGTATTGTGATGCTGACTGACAGCCCAGGTCGGCACGAGGGAGTCAAATTTGCATTTTCATTACGTTCAAGATTGACTCCTTTTTCTTGTGTGCTTTGACACTCGGAGTAAAACGCACAGAGTGTGAGCCACGGTGGCACAGCGGTTCTGTTGGAGCTGATATCAGATTTTCAAACTGAATATAAAAGCTCGTCTGACTAATTCTCACAACTCTCAAAGCAACATTTCAGATTTGTGAAGTCGGTTTTGACTTCTCTCACCTCAATATTGGAAAAATATTAGGTTCAAACAGACGTCTGTTAGAAGTCCGTTGTTATAAACTAATGGTGCATTTTAGTACTTTTATTTCACTGCACAATACAGATGAAATGTACAGTATATAAAAACAATACATCAGATATAATCTCATTTTTACCTCTTTACTTAACCCTCCTGTTGTCTTTGGGTCAAAATGACCCGCCACTGTGTAAAAAATAAATAAATAAATCCACAAAATTTTTATTTATTCTTTGTTGTTGAAATTTTAAGACTTTGCCTAGATTGGTCCAAACAATAGAAAAAGTTAAATGTTGCTTTTATTCACATTTCCATGTAAGCTGTACAAAAAAATGTACAAAGGTGGTCTTTGGGTCAAAATGACCCGTGAGATAAATAGAGTTGAAATCAGGGTCACAGAGTTATTTACAAACAACAAAATGTTACAAAGTTTTAGTTGTGTCTCAGATCAATCAGCAGCAGAAGTAAACAAGGCAAATCAGGTGGTGTTCTCGCAGACTTCAGAAGACCAGATGTTATTTGCTGAGGTTATAAAGGTTCTGCATAACAGGACCCCGAATTGTGTCTGTGCTGAAGCCATGAGTGTGCGTTATAACGTTGAAGAGGCTTTAGAGGTGATTTTCTCACATGCCCAGCAAGACAACTCTGATTCAGAAGAGGAAGTGGAGGATGTATCCGAAGAAGAAGATGGAGAGGAATACAATCCAGAGCATGATCAATCATCCTCAGAAGAAGAAGAAAACCCTGAAGATGAAAGTGAGACTTTCACAGTAATAAACTATTTAGCCGAGTTACGGTTCAGGTTCTGTGAGGTGCGGACGTGGGGAATGAGCTGCTGCTGAAAACTCTAAACTTGTGCGTAAGTATTATGATAAAGCTTTGGTAAGTCCATATTTACTTAAATAAACTATATAATTAAATGTAAGATCATTTCAAAAAGGTATTACATTTTGATAACAGATCTTTTTCCCCTACTATTTAAACAAACTGGACAGGAAAACGTCGGAGAGCCTTGAGTTATTTATCGACGATTATTTTGAAAGGTTCGTCATGAGCGACACTAATGTAACATTCGGTGCGGCTAGCGGTGCGGCTAGCGAGTCGGCTAGCGCTAGCGGGCCGAAGCCCAACGCGAAACGGTACCGAGAGGGAAGCTCTGATAGCGTTTCGGAACCGTCGGTGGATAATTCAGGCTTCATGGCAATTCTGAAGTCAATTGATCAAAAGCTGTCTAGTTTGGACGCACGGCTGGCGTTAGTAGACGAGCTTCAGAAGGAAGTGAAAAATCTGAGACAGTCACTGGAATTCACCCAGGAGCAGGTAGCATCTCTAGCTAATGAAAACATTGAGCTAAAGGGAACAGTTGGACAGCTTAAAGATCAGATGTTGCAGCTTTCCGGCGATAATAAAAAAATTAAAGAGTCAGTATTAGATATCCAAGCCAGAAGTATGCGGGATAATGTTGTTTTCTCTGGGATTCCGGAGGGGGCGGAGGAGAATCCGGAGGCCTTGGTTCGGGCTTTCTTTCAAAATCAGCTAAAGTTGCCGACTGAAACGATTAATGCCATTACTTTTCATAGAGTTCACCGCCTCGGTGCTAAACGGCCGGGGAATAATAGACCGCGTCCAATAATAGCTAAATTCGAACATTATAAACAAAAGGAACAGGTTAAAAGCTGAGGTAGGGAATTACGTAACACACACTTTAGCATGAACGATCAATACCCTGCAGAAATTCTGAGTAGGAGGAGAGTTCTGTTTTCGATAAGAAAGAAAAATATAAACGAAGGAAGAAGAGCTACCATCTCTGTGGATAAACTCTACATAAACGGTCAGCTGTTTAGAGATCCAGAAGCTACTCCTTGGCTTTATTAGCCATATGATCAAGGTAAGAACTGTATTATTAAATATAGTATTTGTTAATATTACTTACCAGATATATTTAATTTTTTTTCAGCACAGCTCGGTGGTGGGACACACTCAGATAGTGGTGATACACAAGGTGGGATGGCACTTGATGTGGTAAGAGGGTTCTTTTGTTGTTTTTTCTTATCTGAATTATGTTTCCATGTATATCATTTCTCTTTGTTTTCTTGTCTATATTTTTCTAACTCAACAATTATCAGCGCACAAGCACAAGGGTTCACATACGTCTTTATATATCCATACAATTACTTCATGAATGAAAACTTCCCTGATTCATTTTCAAAAGAAACAGCAATTACTTTATTTAAAAATCATATATAGTTATTCATTAAGGGATATGTTTTTGTCTGGATATATTACTATCTTTTATATTTCTGATAATGGGTGTGGTTTAGCTATATTAACATTAGCACAGGTATGGGTACCTTAGGGTTTGTCACATGGAACATTAATGGAGCCGGTAGCCAACGTAAAAAATATAGAATTTTTAACCAGATTAAAAGATTAAAGGCAGATGTTGTATTACTCCAAGAAATTCATAAATCGGCCTCAACTGTGGATGAGCTTAAATCTTCAGAGTTTCCTAATGTATTCTCAGCATGTTATAATTCAAGACAAAGAGGGGTGGCAATTTTAATACATAAAAATGTTAACTTCACAGTATTAGATCAGGTTATAGACCCGCACGGTAGATATATAATATTAAAGTTATCAATATTTAGACAAAATTATTGTATTGTTAGCATATATGGACCGAATGTAGACGACGCAGCTTTTTTTCATGATTTTTTTTCCACCCTATCAAATCACATGGATTCCTCACTGGTGATGGGAGGTGATCTCAACTTTGGTTTAGATGACAAATTAGACAGACTGAATGCAGCGGGAACTCAACGCAGTTGGCAATCTATAAATATAGTTAAACAGTATATGAATGATTATGGACTCTGCGATGCATGGCGTTGTTTTCACCCTGATAGCAAAGAATATTCTTTCTTTTCACATGTGCATCACTCATATTCTCATCTAGATTATTTCATAGTAAGCAATTCATTGATGACAAACATTTCAGACACTAAGATACACCCTATTGCTGTCAGCGATCATGCACCAGTTACTGTAAATTTAGATTATAAAAAAACAAAAAAAAAATATAAATTGGAGATTAAATACATCACTACTACAAGAAGAAGAATTTTTGCAATATTTTAAAAAAGAATGGGCATCGTATCTAGAGTTTAATGACTTGCCAGGAACTTCAGCATGTACACTTTGGGAGGCTGGGAAAACAGTCATGAGAGGTAAAATAATATCCTATTCAACAAATAAAAAGAAAAAAGAAAATAAACGTATTGATGAATTAGAGAAATCCATTAAATTGTTAGAAGGTCTACAAGGAGAGGAAACACAGCAAAAGCTACGCAAATTAAAATTAGAACTAAATGAATATATTGATAAGAAAAATAAATTCTTGATACAAAGACTTAGATTAGATAATTTTGAATACGGTAATAAATCAGGGAACTTTTTAGCTAATCAACTCAAATTAAACAAAGAAAAAACATCTATATATGGTATTAAAGATAAAAATGGAAATATAATTCATGATGAGGGAAAAATAAACAATGTTTTTAAAGACTTCTATAAAACTCTATACACTCCACAAATAAATCCATCTAATGAGGATATTAATGAATTCTTGGAGAAAGTAACACTTCCAAAACTAGATATTAGTCAGTCATCAAAACTAGACTCACCATTAACATCAGATGAGCTCCATGAAGCAATTAAAAGCATGCCTAATAAGAAATCTCCAGGTCCTGATGGCTATCCAGTGGAATTCTATAAAGAATTCTGGGATATACTGGAACCGATATTCTATAGAGTGCTACTTGAGTCAGAAGGAAATGGCAGGCTACCAACACATATGAATTCAGCTAACATTAGTCTCTTATTAAAATCAGGCAAAGACCCAGTATTACCTACCAGTTATCGTCCAATCTCTCTTATTAATGTAGATGTTAAAATAATTTGTAAAGTCTTATCAAAAAGACTAGAGAAGATAACTCCTGTTATTATACATCCAGACCAAACCGGATTCATAAAAGGAAGACACTCGAACACAAACACTCGCAGATTATATAATGTAATAGAGTATTCGTATTTTAAAAATATTGAAACAGCTATTTTTTCTTTAGATGCTGAAAAAGCTTTCGATAGAGTAAATTGGAATTTCTTATTTGCTACCTTAAATAAATTTGGTTTTGGGAATTACTTCATTAACTGGTTAAAAATATTATATAGTTCACCAACAGCGTGCGTCAGGACAAATAATCAATTATCTTCAAGCTTCTGTTTACAGAGGGGCACCAGGCAAGGTTGCCCACTTTCACCAGCATTATTTGCTATTTTTATTGAACCTTTAGCAGCAGCAATAAGGCAAAGTGCTGATATTAAAGGCATAAAGGGTAGAAACATAGAACATAAAATTAGTCTTTATGCTGACGATGTTTTGCTTTTTCTTGAGAACTCAGGAAACTCAATATCTAATGTTATAAAGTTAATAAACTCATTTTCAAAAGTTTCTGATTATTCTATAAACTGGACAAAATCTACAGTTCTTCCAATAAATTGCGTGTTTAATAATTCTCTTAATGAAAGACTACAATCAGGTAACATTAAATATTTAGGTGTTAATATCTCTCCTAAATTGGAGGATTTAATAAAATTAAATCATATCCCACTATTAAAGAAAATTGAAGACGATCTTACTAGATGGAGATCTCTACCCATATCACTTATGGGAAGAGTTGCCTCAGTAAAAATGATGGTGCTGCCGAGAATAAATTATTTATTCTCAATGATTCCAAATAAACCTTCAACTGAATGGTTTAAGTCCCTGGACTCTTCTATATCTAAATTCCTTTGGAAAAATAAAACTCCACGTATTAGTTTAAAAACATTACAGAAATCTAAAGATACCGGAGGATTAGAACTTCCAAACTTTTATTACTACTATTTAGCCAACAGGTTACAATATATATCAAAGTGGTTAAAACCGAATGCACTAGATGAAACTTGGATAGATATAGAACAAACTTTATGTAATAATATTAGGATTTCAGATCTACCATTTATCAGTACAGATTTAAAAAGACATGTCTGCTTTAAGAGCATCAATATTAGCTCATCTCTGACAGCATGGTGGGAGTATCTGAAAATGACAAAGTCTTCACTACTCCCATGTAGACATACACCTCTCTGGAACAATCCTGACATTCAACAAGAAAATAATATGTTAAATTTCCCAGGTTGGAGAATGAAAGGTATTGAATGTCTGGAACACATATTTGAGGGTATAGACTTTATTCCATTTAATAAATTAATAATACAATATGACATTGATAATAAATATTTCCTACAATACCAACAAATTAAGTCAATTGTAAAAAAGAAATTTAAGCTTAATAAAACATTGTTGGAAACACCAACATGTGTGTTAGAGTTTATTAATTTTCAACCACCCAAATTATTATCTAAAATATACAAAAAATTGTCTAGAATCGATGACTCGATAGCACTACCTGTTGAAAAATGGGAGTCAGATTTATC
Organism: Garcialebias charrua; assembly: GCA_038048925.1. Taxonomy (NCBI): domain Eukaryota; kingdom Metazoa; phylum Chordata; class Actinopteri; order Cyprinodontiformes; family Rivulidae; genus Garcialebias; species Garcialebias charrua. The sequence goes on along the minus strand of JBBPBX010021171.1, from coordinate 34,843 downwards.
AATCAACTTTGAACAAAAAATTTGGTCTCAAGTATGTTCAAATACTTTTAAATTGACTAGAATCTCCAATTTACAATTAATACAATATACAGGTAGTCCCCGATTTACGAGCGCTCTGATCTGCGAGGTTCCAGACTTACGAGCTGCGAATTTTTGGAAAAAACGAAAAAAATACTGAGTTTTCATGTGTTTTTTCACCACAGTTAGTTAGTTAAGCATATGGACACACGTTTCCGATCATTTTTATGCACTCATAAGCAGTTTTTGGATGAAAATAGAGTGTTTTTAGTCGCGCTAGCGAAAACCGTTCCAATTTACGAGCGAAATTCCGGATTTACGAGAGAAATGGCGGCCGTTCCAAATTACGAGATTTCCGGTTTACGAGCGCCTCGTTGTAACGGATCTCGCTCGTAAATCGGGGACTACCTGTAAGGTTCTCTATAGAGTACATTATACAGGTCAGTGAATGTTTAAGATGGGCTTTACACCATCTAACAAGTGCTCACAGTGCATAAGTAATACACCTGATGATTATATTCACGCGCTCTGGTTCTGTCCACCCGTTCAGAGGTTCTGGGTACAGGTATGTGAAGACTTGTCTAAATGTTTGAAATTTAATATCCCACTCTCTCCATCTGTTTGCTTATTGGGTATCTTTGAAGATGTTATACTAGAAAAAAATACATCCTATATGCTTTTCACTGCCTTATGCATCGCAAAGAAAACCATACTCGTAAATTGGAAAAATAAAAATAATCTTAGCATTAATCAGTATAAAAATCTTCTGTTAGATCATATTAGTCTTGAAACAGCATCTGCCGACACATTGGATCAATCTATTTGGCATTCTTTGATCGGCTCCGTTACGTAGTGAGGGTGGGGGGTCTGGGATGTGGCCTTGTGGGGCATTGGGACTGGAGGGGGGGGAGGTTGGGGTTTGGGGCGCCGGGGGGTTGGGGCTGCTTGGGCGGGGAGGACCTTGTCTTCGACCTGGGGAGGACCGGGGGGGTTCTGGGGGATATCTGCTAGGGACGGCATGCGGGCCCTCGGGTGGTCGGTGGCGGCGGTCATGGGTCGCCGGTCGGTGACCCGGCTGTGCTGGGGTGGTTTCGGGGCGGGTGCCGGGGGCTTGGGACTCTGGGGGCGTGTCGTCCCCGGGCTTGGGCCTGGTGGGGGTCGGGGGTCTTGGGCTCTGGCGGGCGGGTCGCCGGGCTATGGGCTGGCTGGCGCTCTGGTGCCCGGCTCTGGCCGGGGGCTCTCGGCTCGCTGGTGGGTTGGGGTTCATATGCTGGGGGGTGGGTGTCTGGGGGCGTGACTGGTGGCCAATGGGAGGGGGCGGGCAAACCCAGCCTGGGTGTCTAATGTGTTATGTGTTCTGAAAGTTGTTAATATGAAGGGTGGGTGTAGTATTTCTTCTGGGGTGGGGATTAAGTGGATGTCCTATACCATACCATACCATACCATTTTATTTATAAAGCACTTTAAACAGGAACAAGTCTACACCAAAGTGCTGGACAAACAAACACGCAACAGGCAACACAGACAATGAAGTACAACACGAAAAACATAAAAACATTGCAGATCATAAATCAAACGATCCAATACAAATCAGCTGGCATTGAAAGCAATGGAGTAGTAGTGAGTTTTTAACCGGGATTTGAAAACCGAGAGGGAGGGGGCCTGTTTGATGAGCAGCGGTAACTCGTTCCAGAGTCTTGGTCCTGCTACAGAGAACGCCCTGTCACCCCTGCGCTTAAGGCGAGTTTCTGGAACTATTAAGAGTACCTGATCCTCTGACCTCAAAGCACGTGGAGGGACATATGGGTGTATCAGATCCGAGAGATAGGCGGGGGCGAGACTGTTCAGCGATTTGTAGACATACATGAGAATTTTGAATTGGATTCGAAGATGAACCGGTAGCCAGTGAAGGGAGGCCAAGACATCGTCCTGGATGATGGTCTTGGACTATGCTTGGCCGGTGTGCGGGCCCCAGTTGGGGCCTGTTCTTGGTGCTTCCTGGCTCTGTCGGCGGTTGGGCGGGCGCTCTTGGCCGTGTCGTCCATGTGGGATTTTGTGTCTTCTTGGACGGCGGGCTGACTGCGGTTCGCAGGGGTCGTGGCGGCCCTGGTGGGTGTGGGCTGTTGGTTCTGCTGTTGGCGGCCCTCGGGGCCGTGTCCCTCTCTGGTCTTGGCTCAATGGCCTGGCGGTCGGAGAGGTGTTTCTTTTACCTCGCTCCTTGGGTGGACCTTGGCGAGCTGGGGGGGTACGCAGGGTCAGCGGGGGAGCTGACTCGCTGTGGGAGCACTGTTCCTGCAGATATTTTTCTCCCCATCCCTCAACACGCACCTCCGCCCTCTTCATCTTAAATTAATACATGTAGGGAATTTGGGTCTCGGGTGTGCTGCAATGGTTTTACATCTCTGTTGTTCAGAGCACCTGGGACTCAATTTTATATACACTTTAGACATTCATTCATAAACATCTTCATAAAAGTCACATATAGGGAATGGAGTGAGCACTATGGCTATGGGTGGCGGGATGACATCAATCTCGCCCCCATGCCTATGCTCACTCAACATTATGCATCTAGACAATTAGGGCCTGGGTTAGAGTTGGAGTGGAGGGGAAACTGGTACAATGCTAGCCTTTGCTCCTTCTCTTTCCCTTTTAAGTACACTTTACAACAACACTCACCAACAGTACATTTGGGGACGGGGGTGTGTGTGTCGGGGTCTTGATTTGTTAATTTCAATTTTATTTATTTATGTATTTATTTATATATATATATATATATATATATATATATATATATATATATATATATATATATATATATATATTATTTATTTATTTTTCTCTTACCCCCCTGGTTGCCTGGCGGACATTCTGGGGGTGGGCCGTCAGGGGTTGTGCTGGGGTGTGGGGGGGTTCGGGGCCTGCGGGTTCGCCGTGGGCGGGGCTGGCAGTGCGCTCCCCCTGGGGCTGCTTGGACTCGGGTGTCCTGTCCTGTCCTGTCGGCAGGGCGCGGGGTGTGCCGGATCTTGGATGTCTGCTGCTCTCCACCCCAGAATGAATGGGTCTACCTCCTGGGTTTGGATGTGGGCTGCCCCATGTAGGGAGCAGGTACATGTCTTGGACCTAGGGGGTATAGAGTGTGCATCGGGATTATGAATGGAGCGTGTCGTTATTGTTTGTCTTTCTGTGACTGAGGGTGAGGATGAGGGTGGGTCTGAATGAGTGTGTCTGTGTATGAATGTTTAAGTGTCAGGCTGGGACTTGGACTGCCCCCTCTCTGATACTTCTGAGGCTACCTAGTGTCGCGCTCCTGCCACGTGGCCCCCTGGTGGGTGTTCCTCTGCCTGCGGGCGTGCTTGGGGCCCTCACTATCTGGGGCTGGGCGCTTGGGCGTTTGTCGGCTCGGCCTGGTGGCTGCCTGGTGGGGCTCGGGTCCTCTGGTCCTGTCGGGTCTGGGCCTGAGGGATGGGCGTCCCCGGTGCCCGAGCCTCGGTGACCGGCCCTGGGGCTACGTCGGTGCAGCGGGCTCCGGCGGGGGCCTGTGTATTGTCGCTGTTGACCCCGGGGGGTCATTGTGTGTGGTCGCTGGTGGGGTTCGTCCGGTTCTTCCCCTTGGTCGGATCTGGGGAGTGGACGAGTGGCTCGTCCTGTTCGGGTGGTCCTGGGGACTCTGGGCTCGGGGTCCTTCCTGGGGTCTTGGGCTTTGATCGCCCCTTCGTCTGTCTCGGGCTTTGGGGGGACGGATCTCTGATGCTTCACAGTCGCTGCTAAATGTTCTATTGGAGGAACCTTATTCACTTATGCATGCTCACAACCACACACAATTGGATGCAGGGATGTATATGTAGATATATGTAGATGGGTATATAAATGAATATAAATGTATATGTATGTATACTGTATATATATTTGTAGGTATGGGTATGTGTATTTATAGAATTCTACTGCAAGGTCATGAATATTATTAGTCTTTATGCTTGTATGTTTCGTTGCTGTGTTCTGTCATGTGCTTTGCAGGATTGTGGACGGAGGTTTGGTGTGTTTGCCTTGTGCTCTTTTTGTGGATAATTGTTGTTTTGTTGTCTTACTTTCTCTTTTCTTTCTTTCTCTCTATTAAAAAAATACATATTGGAGTGAGAGGATGGCTATAAGGTGTGAAGGGAGGCCATCTATAAATGGAAAAAAAACAAAAAAAAAACGACGTAAAGCATGTGTCGCAAACCCGCGCGTGTGTCAAACATAAAACAGCGCCGTTTTTTGGTAAAAGTTCTTCTTGGGCTGTCTGTGCAGCTGTTTCTCCTTGTGACACTGGCTTCATGCCCCTGTGTCTCCATTACTCTCGAGTTTAACAACGTAAAGCATGTGTCGCAAACCCGTGCTTGCGTCAAACATAAAGCAGCGCCGTCATGTCGCAAAACCACAAGCTAATATGAAGCTTCTTTTCGTAAGTTATTTTTTTATTCTTATTTATCACATATATAAACTGAGTTTAAGCAAAGTGACAACACCAATACATTTCATCTTAACCTACTTTATTTATTTGCTGAATAATTAATAAAATTATTTTATAAACGATAGAGACGATGGAGACGATAGAAGGCAAGTAGCACGATAGACATGTTTCTATCATCCCCACGATATATATCGTCATATCGCACAACACTAATTTGTTAATTAAATGATTCAGTTCATAAATTGATGTTTCATGTCTTTACATCTCATCACCAAGTCACAGATTTATTGAATATTGAACTGAAAAAGAGAGAACTTGTTTAATTTAAATGCTAAGAATTTGGGTCAGATAAAATCTGCTCACTCTTTCATTTTGGAATATTGTACAGTCAGTAAAACTGACCAGGGTATGATATCTTACATAATGGTGGCATTTGTACGTGTCTCTGAAAGATTAATATTTAATATTTCTGTGCTCATACATGTTGGCATATGATTTCCAATTTTTAATGACTCTGGACAGATAGTTTTTTGGCTGGGAAATTGTCAGAACAGCTGCAGGACTGCAGTTAATGTCATTTGATGCTGGGAAATTGTCTGTAGTCATCCTTTAAAACGCTAGTTGATGCTTTTGATGAAGAATTGTCACTTGTTTGTGTGAAAAGTCTGATGACGTTTCACAAGCTGGAAGTGTAATCTCATCGTTAAATGACCTCCGAGTCATTTTAAAAGCTGTTTTCACATCTGCAAAGATCTTGTGTGTGGTATTCTACATTTTAGACAGAAATAGAACACATTATCCTGTTCTGAAACTTGTTATCAACCGTGATTGTGCCGGTTCTGGTCGGCCCGGTTCGGATAAGGTTGGACTCGGCTCTGGGCGATTCTCTCACTGAGCGTGGCTCAGTGACGCTGTTTGAATTTGTTTCGCCATAATTTCAGATTTTTTGCGATGTCCTGAAGCGTTTTTATTGAGTTGTAATGAGTCCAGAAAGTTAAGCTAACAGCTAGCTAGCCTCCATCTTAAAGCTATGTGTACTTCCGTGTTGTGATTGATCGAGGATATAACACTACACTACCCATGAATGCTTGGGAAAAGAACTACAAGCGCTGTGATTGGTCGGGTGACGTCACGTATCTGTTTTGCGATGATGTAATACGTTGCGTCGACCCACATTGTTGTCAGACTACGCGACTCCCCCCACAAGAAAGAACAGAGTTTTTCTTTAAAGTTTAAAAATCACAAAACCTGTCTCGACAGTTTTAATCGTATCGATTAGTTTCTTAAACGAACATTTGTTGCAGCGATTGTCATGTCTAGGCTAAAACTCATTCCAAAAGTTGATTTTTACCGTGCTCGTTTTCAAGCTAACAGGAAGTCAACACGGCCTTAGAGCCCACAGCGTTGCTATAGCGGCCAGAATGAGTAATTACAGTCACCTTGTGGTAAAATTTAAAGCCTTGCCATCTGCTGTTGGATCACAGATAGCAGAACAAATTTGAGAATGTCAAAGAACACATTAATAAAAATCACTGATTTTTATTTAGAATAACATCTTTATGCGTGAGATTGATAGGCGGATAGGTGCAGCATCCGCAGTGAAGCGGGCGTTGTACCGGTCTGTCGTGGTGAAGAGAGAGCTGAGTCGAAAGGCAAAGCTCTCAATTTACCGATCGATCTACGTTCCCACCCTCATCTATGGTCATGAGCTTTGGGTTGTGACCGAAAGAACGAGATCTCGGATACAAGCGGCTGAAATGAGTTTTCTCCGCAGGGTGTCTGGACTCTCCCTTAGAGATAGGGTGAGAAGCTCAGTCATCCGGGAGGGACTCGGAGTAGAGCCGTTGCTTCTCCACATCGAGAGGAGCCAGTTGAGGTGGCTCGGGCATCTGGTTAGGATGCCTCCTGGACGCCTCCCTGGTGAGGTGTTCCGGGCATGTCCCACCGGGAGGAGACCCAGAGGAAGACCCAGGACACGCTGGAGGGACTATGTTTCTCGGCTGGCCTGGGAACGCCTTGGGATTCCCCCAGAGGAGCTGCTCCAAGTGGCTGGGGAGAGGGAAGTCTGGGCCTCCCTACTTAGGCTGCTACCCCCGCGACCCGACCCCGGATAAGCGGACGACAATGGATGGATGGATGGATGGATGGAGATGAATAACATCTTTAATGTTATGCTGAGCACACAAACGCTCCAGTTTATTTTAAATACAAAAATTATTTAAAATAACACACAGAAAGACCTTTTTCACTCCTGATAAATGTCAAATCCAGTAAAACCGTTTCACTGAAACTGAACAACGTTCTTTTAAAGCATGATGAAACAGCATCCTGGGAACATTTTAGTGTGAAAATTGCATGTATTTCAAATATTTTAAAGAGCATTTGAGTAAGAAAAACAAGAATCAGGCTTGGGTTAGTTAGTAACTGTTATTAAAAAAAGTTCTATTTAAAGTTAACATTGCAAGAGGGCATTTAACTTTACAATTAATTGAGGGTAAAACCTGAAGAAATAAGGTACCTAGGAATAAAATACTTATTAAACACAGTGAAACACATAAATCAGAAAGCTGGTTAGTTTGGTTGACTCACTGCTAAATGAAAGAAAAGATTTATCTGCTCACATTAAAATAAGAACCATCTTATTGGTTTTCACAAAAAAATCAATACAAAGATGGAAGTTCAAGAATGTGCACGTCCAAGGCTCATAAAGTATGTGCGTCTAGTAGACTCATACAACAAAGTGTCCCAAGAGGAACCCCCAAGCCGAGGACTTGCTCCCCCTGCACCTCGCACAGAAAGAATATCTTTCTTAAAGCCTGGTGGCTACTCGGTTGCAGAGAATGTCTTTCAAAAATCAGGTGAACTTCCAAAGCTTATGAAGTATGGGTCTCTATATCCATGTGACAATGGGTGGTCCCAACAGGAATCCCCAAACACAGGATCTGCTTCTCCTGCAACTCGCACAGAGAGAAAATCTGTCTCAATACAGGGTGACTACTATGCTGCTCGGAATTTCTTGCAAGAGAGAGATGAACACCCATTACTGTTTCATGATAGGATCTTCAAAGCTTAATTTGGTGACAAGAATACTCCAGGCATTGAAGAAGATGGAGAGTTTAAAGTGTTGTTCATCTTTCATCTCATCCGTGAGATAAGATTTGAGCTGTACACCATAAGTAGTCCCAAAATGCGAACCATGGATAAAATAAAAAAAGTGTACTGTAAAGGTTTTTGAGGCTCACATGCAAAACAAAACACCCTCAAAGGTGTGCTCAGGTGTAAAGGTCAAACCCTAGTCGCTAAAAGTAGAAGAGGTTCCCTCTCCTACAGAGAGTGAGAAAGAACAAGATTTTCAAACTGACAAACAACGAAATGTTGGGGCGAGCTGGAACAGTGACTCAAAATGGTTTAAAGGGAGCCCCGCTCCTAGTGCACCTCAGATTGAAAAGTCTGAGACAAGCAAAGAACCACAAAAGGTAGGTGTTCACTCTTTAAGAGACCCAAAATGGTTCAGATCGAACCAAATGGGTGAAAACCAAGGTCTAACGGTGGGTGAACTTCAAAAGAAGTGGAGGTATGGGGACCTATACTCATGTAACAATGCGTGGTCCAAACAGAAATCCCTGAGCCATGGAACTGCACCTACCGCACCTCGAACAGAACAGTTGGAGGCATGCAAAGAGTCACAAAAGCCCCAGGAAAATGGTCCAACACCTCTATGCTCTGAAGCAGTGGTCCCCAAATTACGGCCCGCGGGGCGGATCCGGCCCGCCTCCACATTTGGTCCGGCCCCCAGAACAATACCAGAGAGCATTTAGATTTTTTTCATATGTGTATTTGTATTTGATAATAAAGTTGGACTTTTGCAATAAAATGTTCCTTAGTTATGAACTATTTTGAACTATTGTTCCACATTTAATTTATTGTGTCAGCGTTAGGAGAAAAATGCTGACACATCCAAAACGTGACATTCGGTTCCACCCTTCTGTGGTTTGTGCCCCTATCTGGCAACCCCCAGAAAAAAATCCTAAACCCGTCCCTCTCAAAGACGGAACGGAATAATGGCAAAAAGATTAGGTAAGAGAAAAATTGATTCTGTGAAGAACCCAGAGAGGGTTATTTGGTTATTATTTATTTAATAAATAGTGTTTATTTCCTGGATTTTTTTCTGTGAAGAAACCAGAGAGGGTTATTTGGTTATTTATTTTATTAATAGTGTTATTATTCATTTTATTAGTGTTATTATTTATCTCCTGACTTTTGTTCTGTGAAGAACCTAGAGAGGGTTATTTGATTGTGCTTTCTGGAAAACAATACATTTTTACATTTAGGCACTCCTGCAATCGTCACACTTTTTCCTGTTACAAACTGACTCCGGCCCTCCACCAGAGAAGGGAAAAGTTATGTGGCCCTTACAGGAAAAAGTTTGGGGACTCCTGCTCTGAAGAGACAGAGGAAGTAAGTAGTTTGTTAGTAGATTTGAATTTTACAGAGGATGACGAACCTGATACAATGAGTGGCATTGTCATTGATAATGACACTAACAACATTGACCAACCTGGAGCGATGTGCAGCACTATCTGTTACGAAAACTCAGAGCACACAGTTAACAACAATAACATCAACATTGCCAATGATGCTGACAGCAAACAAATTGCTGATAGTCAACAACATCCTGAAGGTCATGATACTGACAGCCAACAAGATGCTGACAGTAACCAAGATTACACAGACAGAGGTACACGTAAACAGAAACGTGTGCCAAGACCTGTAAGGTTTCTGTGTAACTTTATTAAAAGGAGGGTAGCTAAGAAAGCTTACCTGCCAATCACACTGGAAGGAGTCCTCGCACGTGAAACCCTCCAAGACGGTAGTGCAGACATAACTATTATGTCAGCCAAACTGTTTGAGGAGCTAAGGACCGCCGCTAACGGTGTTAACAGGCAAATACCCCTCGAGAAAAGTGCTGATGCATTTAAAAGAAGTCTTAAGACTTCTCTTTTCAAACAGGCTTATGGTTAATTGTACTTATCGATTTTAGAGTTTATCATATGCAACCTTTTTGTATAGCATGTTTTAAAAGTGTATAATTTTATTATGATTTTATTATGTGTATTTCTTTTGTAAAGCACTTTGTGATTTTATATCTGTGAAAGGTGCTATGTAAATAAAGTTTACTTACTTACTTACTATTGAACTGCAGGGCCTCGCAGAGACGAGAACAACCCTAACAGCTATAGCTATGGTTCACATGTAGATTGGCAAAATGACACTATACCACATGGTACATGTGTCTACAGTTGACTCATTCCCATTTTTGGTCGGACAAGATTTTATAAATCGCTTTGACAGGATTATAAATTATGGTAATCAGACAATGTGGGCCACAGTGAGCAATCCACTGCCGATTGATATGCCTCCACAAGGTCTCGACACTGACTGTCTGTCAGCAGGTACCTCAGGAGGCACAGGGGAATCCCCAACTGAGATCACAAGCCCGGTAAGTGAACCTTCAAATACAGGTGAGGCAGAAGAGTCCCAACAGTTGGACCCAACCCTGGCCCAACATGAGAACCTCCTTTGCGAGCTACAACAATCAGCACTCCCTGAACACTACCTACCTCAGGTAGAAAAAAGTGTGGAGATCCACACCGAAGACGTTGTACTGTCCCTTGGGACAGATAAATCGGCAATCAGCCAAGCTTTCGATGAAACCTTGGTTCAAGAGCATTTGGGTCTAGAACTAATCAGTAAAGACATAGTTTTTACAGACTCAAAGAGCCTCTCTTCAGTCAAGAAGTGGGAAACCACACACAACAACGACAGTGACCCGTCGCAGTCTGAACAGTCAGACGCGACCGCACCAACAATTGTGTCACACCTGAATTATACACAGAAAGAGGTAAACGCAAAAAGAAACGTTGGCTGAAACCTAAGAGGTTCCTGTGTACTGTCTGCTCTCAGTTGTGCGAACAGCTTAAATTAAACAATGGCATCCTAACTCGTGTCCATGGCCCGACATCCTCACCTATGTGCGTGGTCCCCCATGACCACAGGGGGGTGATGTTAGGTCATGCCCATGACAAAGACAAAGATTTCAATAACCCCACAAACGACAAAGATCTCGCAAACTCACAGACTTCATGGGAAAATAAGGTCGTCCAAGCACAAGATAGTAAATAAACTAAACAGTTTAAACTATATTAGTTGTGAAAAGAAACCGTTCCAACTAGAACTTAGAAACTCTAAGTCAAAACCCACAACAAAAAACTAACCTTAACAACCGTTTAAATCTGTAGGATTTAATTTGACATCGGGTATAAAGCTAAGACCTGTTTTTCTTGTGTGGTACACGTTGGAATCTGACAACAGGAGTGAGTTGAAGTGGTGAAACGTTGTTTCTAGTTGCTTAATTGCTACTTTTGTTGTTGTTGAAGCTTGGTATTGTTTTCTGAACACTCCCAGCCAAAAAGAGGTTTTAATGTTAGTTAATGACTCAAATGGTTTTAACTATGCCAACATGCAGTTCATTTTGTTAAACCTCGATCTTTGAAGAGTCAATGTAGTTTAAAGCTACTTTGGGTAAAATAAACTACATTGGTGTCTCAATTTTTAATTAGGGCCGATTCAATCGTTTCTTTTCTATGATTATCTATTCATTTTAATGAGTCTCGCCATAGACTTCTAAATTTAATAGGGAATTCCAAATCCTGCGTCATTCGTCTACAAGGACAACAGACATTTAGACCAAACTATATTTTCTTTTCTATTTTAGTTTAACTTAAACTAAGTTATGAATGGAGGAATAGTTTGGAAGAAGAGGCCTTCATTACAGAAGCCTTCCTGAACCTTCTATAGACGTAGATCCCTATATTTAACTTTTGATGCATTCATTCATTCAACCTTTATTTATACAGGCTAGCCTCGTTGAGTCATGCAAGGCCCACCCCTTACTTGGTTTCTGTAGCTTATCTAAACCATGATAGCTTACATACCAGGTGCATATAGGTAAGGCTTAATGTAAAATCCCAATCATAAGCCCACCTAAAAAACTACATAATTGCATGACACATAGAACCAGAGTGGCACCGACTGGAAACCAACCAGCCTACAACCTTTGATGTGGGGACCTGCAACTTCAAAGTTGGTCTTCAACCTTCATCCAAGAGTCGCTTCCTCTGCGTCAATCGAGGGATCCCCTCTACATGCTGATAAAAGCAATGGTTGCTGATGAAATCAACAACTCTAATCGTTGTGGAATTACCGCTGTGGATTATAAGACTTTGTTTTCCAAGGGTTAACAGACTCAGTTTTCCAAAGGATTAAAAGTTTTCCGCTATGGGATTACCTACAAACAGTGTGGAATTTCCAAAAACATTATGGGATTATAATTTTTTCTTTTTCCACTTGCTGGATTACATCAAGATCAGAGACATTTGGTGGTATCTAAAAAAGCTAAATCTGGTCCTCTGGACATTCAAAAAGCAAAACAAAGCAAAAAAAAAAAAAACTGTAGAAACATTTCGTCTTTCATCCGAAAGACTTCCTCAGTCTGAGAAGCTGTCTTCAGCTCAGTCTTATAAATAACACCCTCTCACAGTGGATCAACCAGTTGGCTGATGACAGCCGAAACCAGCTGCTCACATGATCAAGGAGGATCATCAGCCTGACGATGGATCGTTAGCACCCTGATGGTTGTTTGCTATTCACAGAGGGCTGAGTGAGTAGTCAACCTACTTCACGTATGGGGAGCAATATTATAGGCAGAAACATGGGTGTGCTATGGGGTCTCCAGTTTCTCCTATTGTTGCCAACCTGTACATGGAGGAGGTAGAAAAGAGAGCCTTGACATCCTTTTCAGGGAGACCACCAAGTCATTGGTTCAGGTATGTTGACGACACCTGGGTTAAAATTAAATCTCAGGAAGTCCAACATTTCACTGATCACATCAACTCTGTGGATAAATATATCAAGTTCACACGAGAAGATGTAAAAAATGGCAGGTTGGCTTTCTTGGACTGTGAGGTCTCAGTTTCTGATAGAGGAAATTTGCAAACTGAGGTGTACCGCAAACCCACCACACAGACCAGTATTTACAGTTTGACTCCCATCACCCTCTGGAGCACAAGTTAGGAGTCATCAGGACTCTGTATCACAGAGCAGACAGCGTCCCCACTAACTCAGGAGCCAGACAGAAGGAGAAATCACACACAAAACAGGCTCTAGAGAAATGTGGATATCCTAACTGGGCCTTCCTGAAAGCAGAGAAGAAACCCAAACAGGACTCCAGCCAGCCATCAGGTGAAAAGAAGGAACCCAGACCAGTGGTCATTCCGTATGTTGCGGGAGTTTCAGAGACATTGAGACGTTTATTTTCTAAACACAACGTCCCAGTGGCTTTTAAACCCCAAAATACATTACGGCAAAGACTGGTTCATCCCAAAGATCCAGTCCCCCGGCACAAACAGAGTAATATTGTGTATGCTGTTCAGTGTCAGGAGGGCTGTGATCAGTCTTATATCGGGGAAACTAAACAGCCACTGGCCAAAAGGATGGCCCAGCACAGAAGATCAACATCATCAGGTCAGGACTCTGCGGTCTACACTCATCTCCAGGCCAGTGGTCACTCTTTCAGGGATGAAGATGTTCACATCCTTGATAGAGAGGAACGATGGTTTGAGAGAGGAGTAAAGGAGGCCATCTTTGTGAAAAGAAACCGTCCATCATTAAACAGAGGGTGGAGGCCTCCGGGTTCAACTGTCCCCCTCCTACAATGCTGTTATTGCTAGTATCACTCAGCCCTCTGTGAATAGCAAACAACCATCAGGGTGCTAACGATCCATTGTCAGGCTGATGGTCCTCCTTGATCATGTGAGCAGCTGGTTTTGGCTGTGAGAGCGTGCTATTTATAAGACTGAGCTGAATACAGCAACTCAGACTGCGGAAGTCTTTCGGACAAAAGACGAAACGTTTCTATAGTTGTTGTTTTTTGCTTTGTTTTGTTTTGCTTTTTGGATGTCCAGAGGACCAGACTTAGCTTTTTTTTTTTATATATATATATTTTCTACCTGGATTATTGAGCATGCATCAGGGTATTTGGTGGTATCCTTTCATGTTGGAACTCATCCCCATGGACAGGCGATGACTTCCAAAAGGATGGACTATATTGGACCAGACTGTGGTCTCTGATACACTGTCGTCTTTTTGAACTGTCCCAGTGACACCTTTTCACTGATACTTTAAGTTAAACGGACATGAACACATTTTAGTCCATTTAGTTTGAATCTAAGAACATAATCACTACAAGATACTCTTTTACTCTTTAAATTTTGTTATAATTCAAATGTATTCAAAATAATAACCTTCTATCATTTTATGATCATTTATCTGCATGAGTAGTCACTCTTTAAAGGTTCACTATGTAATTTCTGGAGAACGCTGGGACTTGGAAAAAATTTCATCAGGGAAAAGCATTCTGCTCCCTCCCCCTCAGAGCCATGGCTCTGAGGGGGAGCCAGTCTGTTCTCTGTTGAACTTGAGTTCTGCAGCTCCGTCCCCTGCTGAATGTCCGCTCGGAACGCTCCAATATTCTGTGATTATATGTTAATAAAACGTTCAAAAAAATTATAATAAAACCATGGAGCACTTGTCCAACAACACAAAAACCAGCAGAAATCAGCAGAGGTTCACGCAGCTACCATGATTTAGTTCGCTTGTGACTTCCTCATGTCTGTCAGTGCAGGTCTGGTATGTCTGGAATGCTCCGCCCCCACTACATGTCCTGTCTCTGCGCTGCGAAGTTCTGTGATTATATGTTAATAAAACGTTCTAAAAAATATAATAAAACCATGAATCACTCGTCCAACAACACAAAAACACCCTGAAATCAGCAGAGGTTCACGCAGCCACGTTGGACATGATTTAATTCGCTCGTGAGTCGTGACAAATCAATTTCCTCATTCCTGTCAGTGAAGGATGAAGCGATCACTTGACTTTTGGCAAAAAAACAAAATAAAAGTCCAGCTCTGGGATGAAGAAGGGATATTTAATACATTTGTGTCACATACAAATCAGTCCTGCATCGCTTTGCAATCCTTTGAATGAGAACGTGCGCAGCGCTGGGGCTGGGACAGGCGGGGGTGTGGGTTCTGTTTTTATTGGCTGGTCATTGTCCGGGTCACTCTGTGTTTTTAGTGTTTTTATAAATGCTGATAGAGAAGCAAGGGGACTGTAGTTTTTTTCAGAGATTACTTTGTCTAACATCAGTCTGTCAGTAGATAGTGACAGAGTGAAGAAATATGTTAAAAATATATTGTTAGAAAAGTTACAGACTGCATTACAAAGTTACATAGTGCAGCTTTAATATGCTGATGTATTTTTAATATGTGAATGATCATTACTAAACTGGTATATTTTTTCTCTGTCTTAGTCAAGAACAATGCCTAAAGTGAATTAATATGTCAGACTAAACTCCTCAGTTTTGTTAGAAGTTAGAATAGTTTTAGGCCCTGTTTACACGGCGCGTATTTTGAGTGTAACCGTTACTTTCTTTTTGCGTCTTTGCTTATCGTTGACACGACACCACTGGTCCCCCTCTTTGCATCCGATACTTTTCTGATCCACCTCTCAGGGTGGAACTTTTTCGCTGACCCCCCGCTGATAATGTAAACCTCTCCCGCTGATCTTTTGTGTCAACCACATGCGCGCAGCATGCACGCGCGGACAGTGACAGGGCAGGCGGACATTTCACGTGTCACGCTGCTCAGTATAACAGTTTAAGAATAATAAACAGTATTTATGTTGGCGTGGGAGATGTATAAATTTATCTGAACTACAGTATCTATCTGGACTCGTTACGTTTTTTAAACAGTGCGTAACATGCTGTGAAAATGAAGACACCAGGTTTATTTTTTATTTATTTATTTATTCAGCACCACAAACTTTATGTAACACAAACACTGAGAATTAAACTGAACACTATTAAAACACGTGAACCGAACTGTAACTACGTTAATGAACTGGACTCTTGCTGTGTGTTCATCTGGACCCATCAGAACCGGTCGGAACGACAGCTTCTCCACCTGGCAGAAATAAATAAATAAAAACTCTGTTGTTGTGTGATCAAAGTAAACACAAGCAAACATTATATTAAGAACGTTGATTTACCTGCTGTAAGTCATGTTTATCACGGAGGAAAGTCCGACATCGACTCAGTTCTGATCCACAGTCCACTCAGCGTCTGGTGTGCAGCTTGTTAGATGAAGCGGGTCCCGCTTGGTGTCAAATCTGTCGACTCTTATCCAAAATCCAGCTTTAACTTGTTGTTAACTTGTTAGCTCAACGTTTAGCCCAGAAGAACACAGCAGCCAGCCAGCAGTGAGGCAGCACGCATGCGCAGTGGGTGAAGGTTCAGCAGCACGCATGCGCAGTGGGTGAAGGGGGGGGCATGAGGGAGGGGGGAAATTCGAGCAGATCCGTGTCAACGCAAAACTTTTCATGTAATTAACATACCCAAAAGTTCCGTCCCCCCCCCACACACACACACAGTGTCCGTGTAAACAGGGCCTTAATCAGTTGTTTTATGAAGCTGGCTCTAGTCTAATCTCCAGTCAAATAAGCTCCATTTAATCTGTTTCTCTCTCTTCATTCTAAACAACTTCTTCCCTGTTCTAAAAACATTCCTCTCCTATCCGAGTGACCTTCATGCACTCTAACTCCCTTCCACTGGTTCATCCAAACCAATTGGAAAAGAACAAGTCACTGATCTCAGATCTTTTCTTAAAAGTTCTAAGCTTTGCTGGAACTTTCAGTTCCTGTGAGGAAGTTGAGATGTGAACTTCCCTTTTGAAACTGTGGACATCCGACCATGAGTCAAGGGTCCGCGTCCTCAGCAAGGTTTAAACAGCACGTCAGCTGTGAACCATTCGAGTGTCACAGCTCCAAGCTATGAACTCTTTCTGGAAGTTTTTATCTTGAAAACCCAACCGGAGCTGAGGCTGTTATCACGGAGAGGTGGAAGCCGACTTGTAGCGAGCCGCTGGGAGCTGGACGTTGGTCGCCTGTAAACCGTAGCAGAACGGATGGTTCTTGCACGTCAGGCTGGGACTAGTTAACCGGGCAGAGACCAAAAATCTTCGCACAGGTAAAACGCCGATGGCCATTCGACCAAAGTCGAGCGGAAGCTGCAGAGGAACTGCCATATTTCCTGGTTACATATATCAAGATATTCCTCTCCTCACTACCCCCTTATCTTTCCTTCCATCTTCCTCCTAAAACTTTCTCCTTATATTTAAGCCAGTAAACTTAAGCTAAATGCCTGCAGATATAAGTTATTATAAGATTGATAACGTGTTCTGTTGTTCCTATGAAATTACGAAACGTGATTTCATCTGCTGAAGTTAATTACAGTATAGGAACCCTGATCAACCAATCATGTAAATATGTTGTGATGTAATTATTTGATTTTGTTATTAAATGGTTCAGTTCTGCTGTACCAACATAAATGACGTTTTCTGTCAAGTTACATCTCACCTAGCCACAAATTTATTGATATTAAACTGAAAAAGAGAGAACCCGTGAATTTTGATGATAATTTGTGTCATTCTAAACCCTGCTCAATTTTTCATCTAGTATATAGGTAACTCAGTAAACTTACTATGGGGCGGCCGTGGCGTAGTGGTAATGGCAGTCGTCCCCCGATTGGAAGGTTGGAGGTTCAAATCCCGGTTCCCCACACCATGTGTCGTTGTGTCCCTGGGCAAGACACTTAACCCCGAGTTGCTCCCGGTAGGACTGGATGGCGCCTTGTATGGCAGTCTGTCACTTCCGGTGTATGAATGTGTGTATGAATGGGTGGATGGTTGGTATTGTAAAGCGCTTTGGGGCTCCTCACAGGGGGCTGGAAAGCACTATATATAAGCTCCATTTACCATTTACTAAGTGCCTATACAGTATTATTACACCCTCACTACCATTAAAGCAAACACATACCTGCAAAGTCACCTTTCGGCGAAAATCGCCGTTTTCAAAGCAAAATATATCATTTACGTGATTCGTGTAGATCTGATGAGTTTTTGTTTTCGGGTGGGGGGTGGGGTGTCAGACCCGTGGCAGATTAGAACGGCATAATTTCCCACTGACTGGATTTCAAGAAACAGCACTGCATCTGTTGACAATATAACATCTTTGTTGGAGCGTGTCATTTTGGCCAATCACAGTCAAGACAGATGATAGTGGGGAGGGGGAGGAGCCGACAGCGAAAACCTCCGTAGGCAGCGCGCGCGCGCCGCGCGGTTGAACAGAGCGAGTGGGGAGGCGGCGTTTTCAAAGGAAATTAAGACAATTTTACAAATGACCAACGTAGAGAAAACTGTTCAACCAAGTCCTTCAAAGTGTGGGAGCTCCACGCTTCATAAAAATAAAAACTGTGCGACAAGCAGCTTTCAAAAGTGACGACACAGGAGAACCACAGAGATAAACGTAAACATGATCGAGTCGTAAAATAACAACATCAGCAATAAGTCTTTATATTAAAACACATCTGTTCTGTTTCAAAGTGTGTAAACATAATGTCAGTGTCTCTGGTAGCTGTAATTTTTGACTAGCCATCTTCTTTGTGTATGTCCTATTTGGGATATTAATAAATGTATTTTTTCCTAAAGTCAAAAGTCGTTAAGGAGCAAATTTTCCTTATGCTGTAGAGGAGAAAGAGCCCAGGTAACACACATTGTCTGGAAAGTAAAATAGTTAAAATCAGTGATGCTGTTCTGAGTCTTTCACTAAATCAGAAAACTGTAAAAAGCCCCTCCTAAATTCACTGTTGGTGGTTATTAAAATGTCACCTGTTCATTGGGTAAAGTTAATATTCTTATTTTTATATGTGCAGTTGAGTGTCACCATTGTTTAGTAAAATGGCATGTTGTGTTACCAATAAAACTAAATAAAAATTAACAAAATAAAAGTCAATTGCACCCCTAAAGTCACTGTGATAAATTGTCACATTAATTTCATTATCTTAGCCACAGGAGTGAGTTTAAAAACAGGATGATGTCTATATGAACTAGTTGAATGAGGTGTCTCTAAAATATCCTGATGCATGATCAATAATTTCAACAATTTTTTAATCTGTCCACAGGACCTGACTTTATTTTGTTAGATGTCTCTAAAATAGTTATTGAATCAAGTGTTTACATGTAGGTAAACATAGATGTTTAACAACTTGTTAAAATACACCAGAATGCAGGAAATGGCATCTACTTTATTCAAAAATTTCTGGCAAAACATTTAAGAAATGAGTTTTTACTGTTAGCAAAATGTTCTGCTGTATTTGGCTTGCTGCTGCTGTTGTTTGTTAATTTTTTGGTTGACACAATCTTTCCTATTTATGTATGTCCTCATTAAATTAGGTTAGTAAATGACTTTTACCTGAAGCATGTTAAATACAAAATTACAAAATCTTTCCGGGGGTGGGGTGGGGGTTGGCGCAACGTTTGTCACCTTTTTCATCCCTTCTGAGTTTGCAGGTATGCAAACAACTCTAAACTGAAAGATCAAAATACATTTTTCAGTATTTGACAGTGTAGCATGAAGATGTGCTCTCCTGACCATGACCTCTGATCCTGAGACATGCCATCACAACAGCTCTGAACTTTTTTTAGTTACTTTTGATCTGAATAATGACAGATTATGTCTATAGATTTATTATCTTGGACACTAAACCACTTACAGATTCATAAATGTTTGTACATTTCTTTAAAGCTTTTGATAAATTAATATGACAAATTTAAAACATGAATAATGTTCATGTTTGAGATTATTATGAAATTATGTGAAATGTTACATTGAACATATTTTCTCTGTTTTCAGAAAGAACTCAGTTTAAGAGTCACCACAACTCTGTAGAGTTCTGTTAGAACTGAATTGTCGAACATCAGACAAAGTCAAAACAGTCTGGAAATTCCAGGACTGTTCTTGGAGCTGAGAGTTTCACAAAAGCAGAACTTTTGTGACACGTGTTCAGTGTTCGTCTGTTTTCCTGTCTCACAGCGAGTCATCCTCCATCTCACTCTGCCCTCTGCATCCTTTGTCCTCACTCCGACTACCTTCAAACATGAGGTAGTCCTCTATTGCTTGGATGAACTTGCGTTATGGTTTTGGCAAAAGTGTTTTACATTGGATGCCGTTCCTGACACAACCCTCACCATTTACCCAGGTTGGAACCGGCTCAAAAGATCCACTGGCTTGTGGTCCCTAGTGACTGGTCTTCATTACTCCTGAGAAAAGATCAAGTTCTGCTCAGGAACAATTTTTGTCAAAGCCAAGTAGAAAGTGATATGGTAATTATGGAAGATACCACTTTTCTTTTTTTTCCTGCTGTGATGCTTATAGGGCTGGGTGATATGGACCAAAATGAACATGTCAATATATTAAGATAAATCGCAATATACAATGTACATCTCAGTATTTTTTTTTCTTTTCATAAAGTAATAACAAAGATAAATTTTTGAGTCCAAGCTTTGTCTCAGTTGTCACACAGGTACATTTAATAACAGCTGTCATTGTACAAAATAAATGTCTAAAAAATAAACTATGTACTGTACATATATTGAATATCCTGATGCATGCTCAATAATCCAGGCAGATAAATCTAAAAAAAAGTTAAGTCTGATCCTCTGGACATTCAAAAAAACAAAACTAAAAAAATTGTAGAAACATTTTGTCTTTCCTCTGAAAGACTTCTTCAGTCTGAGGTGCTGAGCATGAATGAACACAGCAGCATGAAACAGATCAGCAGCAACATGAAACAGATCAGCAGCAACATGATGTGATTGATTTTTTCACAATGATTGTTCTAGTTAGAGATTCATGAGTCTAACTGCGGTCCGTGTGCGCTCCGCCACGCAGGTCGCAGCTGAGCGAGTCCAGTTTCCACTGCCTCCGCTGCGCTCAGGTCCGCCTGGATGCGCTGCTCCGAGACGCATGCGCGGGAATTACGAGATAGCGCGATAAATAACGTGATAAATAATGAAGTCAGAACAAAACAATTCATTCGGTGGAAGACGGAGGAGAACAGTAGAGAGACTGCTGCTTTGATCTTCTCTCGTAAATGAGCTACATGGTTCGAGCAACAGGAAGTGATGTTTACATTTCAGAATAAAATACTTTTATTTATTTATTTCTTGTATTGCGTTTGTAGGCGTAGTCATAGTCATAAATATAATAGTTTAGTCATAGAATAGTCATAAATGATAGTTTGACAGCATTTTTGTACAAATAAATCCGTATAAAGCTAGGATTAGTCCGCCCGTGGTGATTTTATTTTGTAAATACGGAAGTTGTGCTCGTTCCTTTTCCTGTTGGTGCGACGTAATCTTCAAAAGTTGACTGCGGAGCATCTCCGGTGTCCGGCAGAAATAGAAAAATTT
>JBBPBX010021171.1:0-13919 GCA_038048925.1 Garcialebias charrua | reverse complement strand
TTTTTTTTTTCCATTTATAGATGGCCTCCCTTCACACCTTATAGCCATCCTCTCACTCCAATATGTATTTTTTTTTTTTTTTTTTATAGAGAGAAAGAAAGAAAAGAGAAAGTGAGACAACAAAACAAAACAACAAAACAACAATTGTCCACAGAAAGAGCACAAGGCAAACACACCAAACCTCCGTCCACAATCCTGCAAAGCACATGACAGAACACAACAACGAAACATACAAGCATAAAGACTGATAATATTCATGACCTTGCAAATATTTCTATAAATACACATACCCATACCTACAAATATATATACAATATACATACATATATATTTATATTCATTTATATACCCATCTACATACATCTACTATACATCCCTGCATCCATTTGTGTGTGGTTGTGAGCATGCATAAGTGAATGAGGTTCCTCCAATAGAACATTTAGTAGCAACTGTGAAGCATCAGAGACCCGTCCCCCCAAAGCCCGAGACAGACGAAGGGGCGATCAAAGCCCAAGACCCCAGGAAGGACCCCGAGCCCAGAGTCCCCAGGACCACCCGAACAGGACGAGCCACTCGTCCACTCCCCAGATCCGACCAAGTGGAAGAACCGGACGAACCCCACCAGGGACCACACACAATGACCCCCCGGGGTCAACAGCGACAATACACAGGCCCCCGCCGGAGCCCGCCGCACCGACGTAGCCCCAGGGCCGGTCACCGAGGCTCGGGCACCGGGGACGCCCATCCCTCAGGTCCAGACCTGACAGGACCAGAGGACCCGAGCCCCACCAGGCAGCCACCAGGCCGAGCTGACAAACGCCCAAGCGCCCAGCCCCAGATAGTGAGGGCCCCAAGCACGCCCGTAGGCAGAGGAACACCCACCAGGGGGCCACGTGGCAGGAGCGCGACACTGGGTAGCCTCAGAAGTATCAGAGAGGGGGCAGTCCAAGTCCCAGCCTGACACTTAAACATTCATACACAGACACACTCATTCAGACCCACCCTCATCCTCACCCTCAGTCACAGAAAGACAAACAATAACGACACGCTCCATTCATAATCCCGATGCACACTCTATACCCCCTAGGTCCAAGACATGTACCTGCTACCTACATGGGGCAGCCCACATCCAAACCCAGGAGGTAGACCCATTCATTCTGGGGTGGAGAGCAGCAGACGTCCAAGATCCGGCACACCCCGCGCCCTGCCGACAGGACAGGACAGGACACCCGAGCCCAAGCAGCCCCAGAGGGAGCCCACTGCCAGCCCCGCCCACGGCGAACCCGCAGGCCCCGAACCCCCCCACTCCCCAGCACAACCCCTGACGGCCCACCCCCAGAATGTCCGCAAGGCAACCAGGGGGGCAAGAGAAAAATAAATAAATAATATATAAATAAATACATAATAAATAAAATTGAAATTAACAAATCAAGACCCCGACACACACACCCCCGTCCCCAAATGTACTGTTGGTGAGTGTTGTTGTAAAGTGTATTTAAAAAGGAAAGAGAAGGAGCAAAGGCTGGCATTATACCAGTTTCCCCTCCACTCCAACTCTAACCCAGGCCCTAATTGTCTAAATGCATAATGTTGAGTGAGCATAGGCATGGGGGCGAGATTGATGTCATCCCGCCACCCATAGCCATAGTGCTCACTCCTTCCCTATATGTGACTTTTATGAAGATGTTTATGAATGAATGTCTAAAGTGTATATAAAATTGAGTCCCAGGTGCTCTTAACAACAGAGATGTAAAACCATTGCAGCACACCCGAGACCCAAATTCCCTGAGCATGAATGAACACAGCAGCATGAAACAGATCAGCAGCAACATGATGTGATTGATTTTTTCACAATGATTGTTCTAGTTAGAGATTCATGAGTCTAACTGCGGTCCGTGTGCGCTCCGCCACGCAGGTCGCAGCTGAGCGAGTCCAGTTTCCACTGCCTCCGCTGCGCTCAGGTCCGCCTGGATGCGCTGCTCCGAGACGCATGCGCGGGAATTACGAGATAGCGCGATAAATAACGTGATAAATAATGAAGTCAGAACAAAACAATTCATTCGGTGGAAGACGGAGGAGAACAGTAGAGAGACTGCTGCTTTGATCTTCTCTCGTAAATGAGCTACATGGTTCGAGCAACAGGAAGTGATGTTTACATTTCAGAATAAAATACTTTTTATTTATTTATTTCTTGTATTGCGTTTGTAGGCGTAGTCATAGTCATAAATATAATAGTTTAGTCATAGAATAGTCATAAATGATAGTTTGACAGCATTTTTGTACAAATAAATCCGTATAAAGCTAGGATTAGTCCGCCCGTGGTGATTTTATTTTGTAAATACGGATGTTGTGCTCGTTCCTTTTCCTGTTGGTGCGACGTAATCTTCAAAAGTTGACTGCGGAGCAGCTCCGGTGTCCGGCAGAAATAGAAAAATTTCTAATTTTGACGGAGTGCCGTCCGCTCGCCGCAGCTCACCGCCGCCGTGTGGAGCCAGTGTAAATTCTGTCATTGATTATAATGGGTGCGTATTTGCTGCGGAGGTCGGACCGGAGCGGGGCGGAGCCGGAACGCGTGCAGTGTAAAGAGGGGGTTATGCCAGGTACCGACCTAACGCGTTTCGGGCGGCGGAAGCGGCCGGTTTACATTGAAAGTCTATGTGGAGACGCGTCGAGGCGCGGCGAATCGTGATGTGGCGCGTTTTGAGTGTTTGAAGCGGCGCTTCAGCACGCAGCAGTACCTTTCCGCGCACACGCGCGTCCGAAGCAACCTACGCGTCGAGCAGCGTCGAGCCGCCAAGGATCGACAAAGTTGATCTTTTGCTGCTTGACGCGTCCAGCAACCAATCGGGAGAGCCTCTGCTATGTGATGACGCAACGACAACAGGACTTTTTTTGGACTTTTTAAACTTACCCCATCGAGCCTCCATGAATGAACCAGCCTCCGGTAAGAAACTTGGCATTTTTACAGTTGCTGCTGTCCGCTCGAGCGTACGATCACCCCAAACATAAAAAAAAAAACGTTTTAATCTCAACAAAGACTTTTGGAGCTGCAGTTCGGCTCGTAGAAAACCCACTCAAGTAGTAACGAGGCTCACGTGCAGCTGATTTTATCTGCCAGCAGCATGAAACAAGCAACCCGACCCGGAAAACGAGCCAGACCCCCTCCTCTGCCTGCTCCCAGTGCGCGTCATCAGACGCGTCTTCAGTGGCTTCAGTGTGAAAGTGACAAGCGGCCAAAAGGGGGCGGCAGGAGCGTTTTGACGGTTCTGGTCGGTACCCGGCTTCAGGGTAGAAGCTGTTCCTCACAGTGGCGGCTGCTGGTTTTTTTTCATGTGGGGGCGCCCCATCTAGTGGTCAATAAAACACATAACAAGTCTAAAAAAGATAAGTCTGGTCCTCTGGACATTCAAAAAACAAAACAAAACAAAGCAAAAAATTGTAGAAATGTGGATCAAACTGGTTGATCCACTGTGAGAGGGTGCTATTTATAAGACTGAGCTGAATACACCATCTCAGACTGAAGAAGTCTTGACTTGGGATTTAAAAATGATGTACTCGTTCAACCTCTACTCATACAGCATCTCATACTGAAATAGTTTTGACTTCTTCAGTCTGAGATGCTGTATCCAGCTCAGT
Organism: Garcialebias charrua; assembly: GCA_038048925.1. NCBI lineage: Eukaryota > Metazoa > Chordata > Actinopteri > Cyprinodontiformes > Rivulidae > Garcialebias > Garcialebias charrua. The sequence goes on along the minus strand of JBBPBX010021171.1, from coordinate 10,283 downwards.
CTTATAAATAGCACCCTTTCACAGTGGATCAACCAGTTTGATCCACATTTCTACAATTTTTTGCTTTGTTTTGTTTTGTTTTTTGAATGTCCAGAGGACCAGACTTAGCTTTTTTAGATTTTTCTACCTGGATTATTGAGCATGCATCAGGGCACATAACAGAAGCTGACCAAATGTCTTTACCATACCAGCTTTATTTATAGAGCACTTTAAACAACTACAGGATCAAAGTGCTGTACACACAACAAAACAATCATAGTCAGGTAATAAAAAATGATTAAAAGTCACATAATAAAAGTTTAGCAATCATACAATCAGATAATACAAGCGACTAAAATAATACAAGCGACTAAAATGATTAAAAGTCAACATCTCAGATGGCGTTTTAATTTTACAATTAAAACAGATAAAAATAAAAGAGTAACAAGCATCTAGTGCCACTAAAACATAATAAAGTTAACACAACAATAAAATCTGCTCAAAATTTGTTCTCAGACTGCTTGGATCAAATGCCAAGGAATACAGAGATGAGTCTGTACCTGAGTGTACAGGTCTGTACCTGATGTCTGTACCTGAGTGTACATGTCTGTAACTGAGTACTTACTGAATAACTGGGTACTAGACTTTTTAACAGACAGACCACAGTCAGTGAGGATCCACAACTTATCTTCCTCCACCATCACCCACAGCACTGGCTCTCCTCAAGGATGTGTGTTGAGCCCTCTCCTGTTCACTCTGCTCACATATGATTGTGCAGCCACCCATCCAGGCTGTCATATTGTAAAGTTTGCAGATGATACAGCTGTGGTGGGATGCATCACAAACAATGATGAGTCCAGCTACAGGCAGGAGGTGGAACACCTGGAGAGCTGGTGCAAAGAGAATAACCTTCACATGAATGTGAAGAAGACAAAGGAGATGATTGTGGACTTCAGAAGGAACAAACACACCCACACCCCACTGAACATAAGAGGATCTGCGGTGGAAGTGGTCTCCAGCTACAAGTACTTGGGTGTACACATGAATGATAACCTCAGCTGGAGCAACAACACCACCAGCCTGATCAAGAAAGTCATCAGAGACTCTACTTCCTCAGACGGCTGAGACGAGCTGGTCTGAGAAGCTCAGACCTCACCTCCTTCTACAGGTGTGCAGTGGAGAGCAAATAAATAGAATCAATCTCTTTTTTTTTAGTACCGGTTCTCTTAAATATTCCTAATATTAAAGGTCCTGACTCCTAATGCACCTTAGCATATATAGCATTTCACCATATAAATAAATGTACCTTAAATGTTTCAATGTTAATAAGAGCTAGTAACTTGCAAGAGGCTTTGTTTTCATTCTCCAGATCAATACAGTGTTAAGAAATAGTAAAACACCACAAATGACATTTAGTATATAAAATTATTAATGTCTGATCATTTTTTATAAGCAAATTAAATTAAATGTAGCCATCAGAGTCCATACTGTAAAATAACCTGAACTGGCATGTTAACTCCACAAACAGACAAACAAAGAACAAAACAAACTCACTCACCAGCTGCCACTTTTAGAAACAGTCAGCGGAAGGCTTTTATCACAAACAGACTCAGAGCCACCTAAAAGTGGAGAGGATATCAGTCAGGAATGGTAATATAATATCAGCATTCGATAAAGGCATTAGCGTGTTAATTAACAAACTAAGCTGTTGCCGCGTTTAGATTAACAGTCAGCTGGAGGCTTTTTTCACAAACAGCCATAAATTGAGAGGTATATCAGCCAGAAATGCAAATAGACATTAGATAAAGGGCTTTCAATTATTTAAAACTTACCTGAGCATGCATGCTTGAGTCACTGACGCACAGCAAATTTTCCAGACCCAAATTTTTTTTTTTTTAATAAATAAATAAATGCCAGAAACACGCGATCGGTAGGCAGAGCTCACGTTAGACGTCTTCAGGGCGGTGAAAACTGTGTCCAGTTTTATCCCATTGTTTTGTAATATAGTGAAATAAGTGTGCATGCTGGTTATAATGAGAGTCAATGGATAAGCTCAGACTCAGAGCGCCCATAAAACAGGAAGTACGTCGCAAATCAGAAAGCGTTTTTTGAAACAAACAATAACTCATCGTTACTCATAAAATATTTATCCTACACAACTAAAAACATATATGCATATATTTCAAAATATTTTTATTTTATTATTTCATTTTTATAAAAAAAATTTAAGTCCTCAATTTAAAATGGTCCAGAAGTTCCAGTGGGGCGGCGCCCGAGGGCCCCCTATTGGCCGGCCGCCCCTGGTTCCTCAGTCTAGTGGTTCTACACTTAATGCTCCTAAACCTCCTTCCTGAGGGGAGCGGGGCAAAAGGTGTGTGCGCTGGGTGAGTGGGGTCCTTCATTTTGTTTTAGATAAGAGAATTTTGCCTTGATGAATGATTGCTTAATCAAGTCCAAGTATTCATTCAACAACTATTTCGTCAAGTTGTTTATTATTCAACTTCTTATTCCTTGTTACTGTTTGTGTTTTGTTTTTGATCATTTTTGTAATTAAACTTCAAAGACAGTTTGGTATCTTCATTTGGATGAATATTTATTTATGGTACAGAATTCCCTGTAAATAATGGACTACTTCAGTGACTGAATTCTGATTATTAGAGGGTGAATGAATTAATTAATCTGTTGTTGGTCAGTAAACCGACCTGGTGCTCTGGTTTAATGAGTGCAAAATTCAGTGTAGTAAAGTGAGGAGGAACTATTGACCTTCATCCCTCACATCTACTTTTTCATTCAACCTTTATTTATACAGGTTAATCCCATTGAACCTTGAGGACTCATTTACAAGAGAGACCTGATTTCAACAAAGAGTGATGACAACAGTGGACAATAGCGACAATAGACTATTATAAAAGAGGTATACAGATTTTTTTTTAAACAAATTAAAATAAGATGGCAAAACAGTAGCAAAAACAGCTAGATTATAAGGTGAATGTAAACAACTAAAAACAGGAACATGTCTGCATTAGTCTTTGCCAGGAGTTCAACAGATGTTTAAAGTCACTTAGAGAGGTCAAGGTCGAGAGCTTCAGATCTTTTTGCAAGATATTCCAGGAAACAGGAGCAGAGTAGGAGAAGGTCCTTTTGCCTAGTTCAGTTCTCACTGAGGGAACACTGCAGGTGAGAGCGCACGCTGTAGCTGCACTCGTGCAGAGACATGTAGGAAGAGCTGAATGAAGGCAGCAGACCAAGAAGTGATTTAAAGATGAAAATGTACCAGTGGGAGAGTCTATGTGAAGCTAATGATGTCCAGTTAAAGGTTCAGTATGTAGTTTTGTAGTGCAGTCTGTAACTTTTCTAACAATATTTTTTAAACACATTTCTTCACTCTGTCACTATCTCCTGACAGACTGATGTTAGACAAAGTAATCTCTGAAAAAAACCATAGTCCCCTTGCTTCTCTATCAGCATTTATAAAAACCAGGGGCGGCCCGCCACTAGAGGGCGCTAGGGCGCCGCCCTTCTGGAACCTTTGCAGCTCCACCATTTGAAGACTTAATTTTTAAACCACATTTTTAAACAGAGTTAACCGTCCTTAACCAGCCAATAAAAACAGAGCTTCTCACTTCTCACGCTCCCAACCCATGCCCCCCCCCACCCTGTCAGCCCGTAGCGGCCGCGGCACATTCTCATTCAAAGGATTGCAAAGCGATGCAAAACTGTTTTGTATGTGACACAAATTTATTAAATTCCCCTTCTTCATCCCTTTTCTGGACTTTTTTTTTGTTGTTGCCAAAAGTCAAATAATCGCTTCCTTCTCGCTCCGCTGACTGGAATGAATGAGGAAATGAAATCGTCACGAGCGAATTAAACTAGGGTTCAACGTGGCTGCCCGAGGCTCTGCAGATTTCAGATTTCCTGGTCTTCTGGTGTGCTGGACCAGAACGTTTTATTAACATATAAACGCAGAATATGCAGCGGCTCCGAGAAGACATGCAGCGGAGGCGGAGCTGATCTCAAGTTCAGCAGACCACGGGGGAAGAGCCATATATGGCTCTGTGCTTTTCCCTGTTGAAAATATTTCTAAGTGCTGCGCTCTACAGAAATTACATATAGCAGCTTTAACCAGTGAGTACAGGGTGAAGTGGTGGGTACAATAAACAGAGCAAGTTATGAATCTTAGTGCACCATGATAGACAGCATCCAACATCTGCAGGGTGCTTGTAGGAGCATACTACATTTGTAATCTGATGTCATTTTTCCACAGAAACCAGAGTCTGACCATTTTTACAGATTTAAAGGTTCAGTCTGCAGTTTCTGTAGAACTGCAGAACTTAGAAAAAATTTCAACAGGCAAAGCATTCTGATCCCTCCCCCTCAGAGCCATATATGGCTCTGCTCTCCCATGGTCTGCTGAAATTCAAATTCAAGCTCTGTTTTTATTGGCTGATTCAAATTCAAGCTCTGTTTTTATTGGCTGGTTACAAACTCTGTTTTTATTGGCTGGAAAATGGCGTGTCACCTTTTCTTTTTAGAAATGCTTATTTACCACCTGGAGAAGCAAGGGGACAATTTTTTTTTTTTTTTTTTCAGAGATTACCTGGCTAACATCAGTCTGTCAGGAGGTAGTGACAGAGTGAAGAAATATGTTTATAAAAGAAGCTACATACTGAAGCTTTAAGTTTAACCATTTAAATGTGTTCGTAAAACACCCATATGGTGCCAGATCAGGTTTAGGCACACCTTTTCATTCTTGTCAAACTTTGAGCCTGGAATAAGTCATTTAAACTGTCCAATACATTTTACCCGCTTCTTCCATTTTGGGTCGCAAGGGTCACAGGGCCATGTCCAGCAATGGCTGCGAAGGATGGGGTACACCCTGGACAGGTCTCCAGTCCATCACAGGAATACAGAGACAAACAACCATTCACTCTCACTCAGACCTAGGAACAATTTAGTCACCAGTCAGCCTAACATGCATGTTTTTGGTCAGTAGGAGGAAACCGAAGTACCCAGAGAAAACCCACACATGCACGGAGAGAACATGCAAACTCCACCCAAAAGGGCCCCCAGACCGGGATTTGAACCTGCTTGCTGAGAGGCAGTGGCTCTACCAGTTGCACCACCGTGCTGACCCATTTAAATCATAGCGGACTTTAATATGTTGAAGTTATTAAACTTTTTTTGTTGTTGTATAAAATCTAAAGGAAATGTTTATACTAACACCTTGGGTATGAGCATCTGTTCAACGAAGGAACTATTTTTTTGTTTTGGACCACGTTGTTGTTTTCCTGAAGTTTTCCCACTACAAAAATGTTCTAATAACTGGACAAACTCTGTTTTTTTATTTTGACATTCAAATAATCCTAACAAATATGCATTTTAATGTTAATAACACTTTCATATGCAGGCAGAATGAGACTAATCACCTAAATTAACTACTTAAATGAACTACTTTTAACAATGGAGAATTTTGTGAGTTAGGTGACAGTGAAATGTAAATGTTGAAGCCTTAAAAATCCAGTAACTCCACTCAAATATACTGCAAGTTTCCTGCCTCCAGTACGTAGCATATGAACATATAGTGCAAGGATTTTCTTTCACATCCATCCATCCATTATCTTGCACTTCTTCCAAAGTTGGGCAGCTTGAGCAGTGAGAAAATGCAGTGAAATGTGATAAAATTCTGTGTATTATTTGTCCGATATAGCAAAACAAATTCAGCATAAATTTGATTCAGGTCACATGGAGAGGGATGCTATTTGGAAAAAACATTTTTTAAATATGATGAAAAATAGTTATAAAAATAGTTACAATATTTTAAAAGTGGCTAAGTCTTATTTGTCAAGGCTAGTGAAACAATTTAGCGTAAGCTGATTGTTTTGTTTTTGTTGTCACTTTTTCGGTAATTTGTTGACGGTCCCTAAGATAAAGAGAAACCGTTCAGGAGGAGGGAGCACACGGAGATCTGGCACGAAGACACCGCTGAATCCACGGAGCGAATGTGTGTCGAAGATCCAACCTAGAAGTAACTTCACCGAGGTGTAAAACCGTGGAGACAGCGGGTCCAACAGACTGGAGGAAGCTGTGGAGAAATATCGAGTCTTTTTGAAGGAATAATCTCAGATTACGAAGAGGAACTGTCGAGTTGGAGACAAAATGAGTTCAGGTTTGTTGTTTCCATTCAGCATCAGACGATGTTAGCTAGCTGTGGTTTCTAGGTAGTTAATGGATTTAACTTCTTAACAAGAACTTGTAAATCTGTTGTCTGTGTTTGTAGCTTAGCATGCTAACAGAAGCTAGCGCTAACGTAGCTAAAATCTAGGAACTAAAATATTAGATCAAGAAGCGGGAGGTTGTTTTAATCTTAATAATACCCAGTTTGAACATGTTCTATTCAAACTAGTGATCAAGGATAAAACAACAGTTTTACACGCGCCTGTATGCTTCGAAGGCCGCATTTGAGGTTCAGTGACGTCATAGCGTCTGGATGCCCAAGTCAGAGTCAGAGAATCTTCAGAGAATCTTTTTTGTCATTCTAGATGAAGAGAGGAGAGGCACAAAATCCACGTTGCTTGACGTCCAGTGACAAGTTTCCACAGTCAGTGATGGTTAGGTTGCCATGTCATCTGCTTATGTTGGTTCACTGTGTTATCTGAGGTCCAAGGTCAACACAGCCATCTACCAGGAAGTTTTAGAGCACTACATTTTTTAAATCTTTTTTTAAGGTAGTTTTATTTAACAACACAACAAAACAAGTACAAACAAGTATGGCAATTTACAGTAGTTCGAATATACATAGAAGGCATATTAGAGGCAGACTTAAAAATGAGAACATAAGGGCAGATTAATATAAAATGAAAATAAATAAAATAATATATATATATAATAATTAAATACAAGAGGATAATGATTTAGAATCAACATGTATTGGTGGGCAGTTCCGTCAATATTTCAGTTAGGTATTCATACGTTTCAATGCATTTCAGAGGTTTTAAATATAATTGGAATTCAGATAAAAATATGTGGGGATGATTTTAGCACTCTTTGTTTATGAATAAAGAATTTCGCCAAACAAAATATCACATTACAAGAGAGTTCCATTTTTTTGTTTTTCAGTAAAACTCCAAATGTTATCATATCTCTAGAAATAGATTCAGGAAGTATAATTTTGGGTTTGATCCATCTTTCTAAGCAATTCCAAAAGATTTTGGTTTGACTGCATTCATAAAAAATATGGTCTGTTGTTTCTTAGCCTGGTTAAAACCAGACCCTGTCCTTCACTTCGCTTCAGACAAGGGTCTGGACTTTCTCCATTGAGAAACGATTCTTGCTGGAGGCGTGGGCTCTGCTGATGGCTGCTCCCCCGTGGTCTGCTGAACTTGACTTCAGCTCCGCCTCCTGCTGAATTTTCTCTCGCTCCGTTGCATATTGTGTTTATATGTTAATAAAACGTCCTAATAAAATAAAATAAAACCATGGATCGCTGGTCCAACACACCAGAAGACCAGGAAATCTGATGGGACTCGGGCAGCAACTTAAAACCTGACTTTAATTCTCTCGTGACAACCTGAGGCATTTCCTTGTTCATTTCATTCACGGAGGGTGAGGAGGAGAAGGAGGAGGGAGGAGGGAGCGATTACTTGACTTTTGGGAAAAAAACAAAAGAAAACTCCAGATAAGGGATTAAGAAGGGGAGATTAATACATTTGTGTCATTTATACAACAGTCCTGCATCGCTTTGAATGAGAACATGCGGCTGCTCGCTGGCTGCGCTGGGACAGGTGGGGGCGTGGGTTAGGGGCCAAAAACTCCGCCCCTTCTGTTCTCTGATTGGTCCGGTCAAAAATCTACCGGAGAAATCGTTGTCTATGAGAGAAGTCCCAGACTGTGCAGTGAAGGGAAATGAGAATTGAGCGGAGCTGTGCAGGAAGGCGAGGGCCAGGCTAGTTGTTTCTACAGTATATCTTTTTCACAGAATGAACATTTATTATCTTCAATGTTAAAACGATTTCTTAGTAGCTCTTTGGAGGGGTAAATTGCATTTAAAATTTTAAAATGTGTTTCTTTAGCTTTCGGTTGTATGGGAAGTGTTAAATATAAAGTTCTCAACCTTTCAATAGATTTTCTTTCAAATTTGCAGAGTATGTTATTTTTGTTTATTTTCCCAGGGAATAGAGATTCATTTAGACAGTTCCTAATTGTGCAGTTATTAAAAAAGGCGTTCAATACAGGATCAACTGGACTTTATTTGTTGCAGAAAACGTTTCGACTTCTGTCCAGAAGTCTTTTTCAATTCTGAATGGAAGCTGTGAGAACGAGAAGTTTTATACAGGCTTACAAGTCACGCACCAACATATGAAATTGGAAACTGAAATAACACCACAAATTAACTAACATGCCCATTCTATTTAAATTGACAAAACGACACATCCCAGCTTAACAAAAGGGGGTTTGTAACACATACATGTAAATTGAAAGATCACACCTTAACAGTAGGAGGTTCCCTTGAGGTCTCTGTTAGAAGACACAAAACTGTATGTAAATTGACAAACAACACCTCCCAAACAACAACAGAGGCTACTCAGAGAACTTTGTTAGTCTAATTTACAGACAAGGCATCCCTGCTCCCATCCGGTGTAAAACGTTTCGGAATCAAATCCAAAACTGAGTTATAGGTCTTAGACAGTTGAAATCTCAGACCTCCTCCTCTGTTAAGAGAAGGTTTTTCTCTCTTAACATACACAGCTTCCTTTACCCCCCTCTCAAACCATCTGTGTTCTCGGTCCAAAATTTGAACATTCTGGTCCTCAAAGGAGTGTCCCTTGTCCGTGAGGTGGAGGTGAACGGCTGAGTTTTGTCCAGAGGAGGTTGCTCTCCTATGTTGAGACATTCTTTTGTGGATAGGTTGTTTCGTTTCTCCGATGTAACGGTCTGAGCAGACTTCGCTGCACTGGACTGCATAAACCACCCCACTCTGTTTGTGTGTGGGGGTTCTGTCCTTCGGATGCACCAGCCTCTCAGACAGAGGCTGGTCATAAACCACCCCACTCTGTTTGTGTGTGGGGGTTCTGTCCTTCGGATGCACCAGCCTCTGTCTGAGAGTCCGGCTGGGTTTGAAGTGTACTGGGATGTTGTGTTTGTTGAAAATCCTTCTGAAATTCTCTGAGACTCCAGCAACATAAGGAATGACAATGTTTTTCCGTCTGTTAGACTTTTTCTGTTCATTATTGTGTTTAACAGATTTCCTTGCTGACTTGACAAACGCCCAGTTGGGATATCCACATGATTGCAGAGATTTTTTGATGTGTTTCTGTTCCTTTTCCTTCCCTTCTGTCCTTGTGGGGATGTGTTCTGCCCGATGCTGTAAAGTTCTGATGACAGAAAGTTTGTGCTCCTACAAAAAAGTATCATTTTGTCTCATTTGTTTAATTAGGTTATCTTTATCTGATTTATATGATGAGTGATGTGGATACAACTGTCACTAAAAGTGTTTCCTAAAGTGGAGTGTGTTTTTCTGGTAAAAATAAATAAATACAAATTGTTCCATGTTTTCTACAAAGTTAAGTCAGGTCCTCTGGATGGTTTCTTTGTGTTGAAATGTTTCGTCTTTCATCCAAAGACTATGTGAGTGTGTTACCTATGGGAATGAGGTTTTTCTGTGGCTCCTCGGACTGATGAAGTCTTTTGGATGAAAGACAAAACGTGTCAACAGAAAGAAACCGTCCAGAGGACCTGACAACTTTGTTGGATTTTTTTTACCTTGATTATTGAACAAGAACTTTGATATTCCATATTTATTTTTACTCATGTAAATATTATTGCTGTAGGTGTCCACCCAGCCATCCATCCATTCATCCACCCAGTCACTCTGCAAGAGGCAAGGCACACCCTGGCACAGGCTGCAAGTCCATTACAGGGACACATAAAATAAGACAAACAACCATTATCTCTCTCACTCACACCTATGGACATTTTAGAGTTACAAATCAGTCTAGCATGCATGTTTTTGGTCTGTGGGAGGAAACCAGATGATATAAGTGTTTTAAAATAAGTTAATCGACTCAAAATAAAAGACAACAGCTGCTACAGTTTCTGATGAACCACCACTGGAGGAATGTTTTTTCTACTGTTACCTCTTCGAAAATACACATGTTCACTCTAAAATGTTCCTGAGATGTACCAAAATGGCAAACTGTAATGTCTGAGACTCTTTGCACCTGACTATTAGGATATGTTTCAGCCAATGATTTTCCACCCACACCCTAAATCCTCCATTGTGTTAATGAACCGCTCAGTCATCAACT
>JBBPBX010021170.1:27883-42641 GCA_038048925.1 Garcialebias charrua | reverse complement strand
TGGACTCTCTTAATCTCACTCAACATGTTGACGCCCCTACGCACAGCAGGGGGCATACTCTGGATTTGGTGATTACAGACACTGTACTCATCAATAACTTATCTGTATATGACCTGGGTGTCTCAGATCACAGGGTCATCTCCCTGGAAGTGCCTTCATCTTCGCCTGCTTCAAACCCAAAACGACCCATCCAGTTCCGTGACCTTAAAAACATTTCCCTTGATGTTCTGTCTGCTGATCTTCACACCCTGACCGCTGTCAATCATCCTTCTGCAGATGACTCTGTGGATTACTACAACCAATCTCTTCGGGAGCTCCTGGACCTACACGCCCCCTTGAAGACAAGACTGGTGTCTTTCTCGCGTTCAGCCCCTTGGTACACTGATGAGCTGCGCAAGATGAAGGCAACTGGCCGTGCTATTGAGAGACGTGTAAAATCATCTGGTCTGTCTGTGCATAAGCAGGCATATAAAGAACATCAGAAAGCATACGCCTATTCTCTTAAAGAAGCACGCTCCAAATATTATTCTAACATCATCAACACCTGCCCTGGAAACTCTAAACAGCTCTTCTCCACAATCACTCGTCTGCTTAATCCCATTAAGCAAACTCTTGAGGACTCTGCTCAAAAATGCGACCTGTTTCTTTCATCTTTTAAAACCAAAGTTGACACTATCAGATCTCAGCTCCACAACCTCCCCGTTCTCAGTGTGCCACCCACCCGTCTGCATTCTGGGACCCTAAACAGCTTTGACGAAGTTGTTCAGAGTGAGGTGGAGGCCATCATCAAGAAAATGAAGCCTTCATCCTGCGCCCTGGATCCTTTCCCCTCGTCTCTCATAAAAACCAATCATTCTGCAATAGGCCCACTTATCACTCAAATAATAAATCAGTCTCTACAATCTGGTCATGTTCCACTGCCTCTAAAAACCGCCATCATTAGGCCTCTTCTGAAAAAATCTAATTTGGATCCCGACATTTTTTCTAATTACCGCCCAATTTCACACCTCCCTTTTCTGTCTAAAGTGCTGGAAAAAGCTGTTGCTGCTCAGCTGCAGGATCACCTACAACAACACTCCCTGTATGAGAAGTTCCAGTCTGGATTCAGGGCAGCTCACAGTACAGAGACTGCATTGCTGAGAGTTACCAATGATGTCCTCTTGGCTGCTGACACTGGCTCTCCCTCCATCCTTGTCCTCCTTGACCTCACTGCAGCCTTCGACACTGTGGACCATAGTATCCTCCTCCACCGTCTTCATGTGGAGGTCGGTCTCTGCGACACCGTCCTGGACTGGTTCAAATCTTTCCTCTCCAATAGGCTGGAATGTGTTAGTCTTGGCAACGCCACGTCCCAGACAGTCTGTGTCTCCTGTGGTGTCCCTCAGGGGTCGGTTCTGGGGCCCCTGCTGTTTTCCCTTTACATGCTGCCTTTAGGTCAAATTATTAATCAGTTCAACATTTCTTTTCACTGTTATGCCGACGATACACAGCTTTACATCAGGACTGGAGCATCCTCATCTTCCACCTTGTCATCTCCATCTTCACTCACTGCCCTCTCTGCCTGCCTGGAGGCAATTAGGGCATGGATGAATCAGAACTTTCTTCAATTAAACTGCTCCAAGACTGAGGCCATACTGATTGGCACCCCTCACCAGGTACAAACATCTCCTATAACAACACTTTCCTTTTCTGGACAAGACATCCCCCTCTCCACCTCTGTTACTAATCTTGGAATAAAAATGGACTCCAATCTTACATTTGAAAATCACATTAAGCATCTGTTTAAAACTTGCTTCTTCCATCTTCGAAACATCTCCAGACTTCGCCCATCCCTAACTTTTTCCGATGCTGAGAAGCTCGTCCATGCTTTTGTCTCCTCCAGGCTCGACTACTGCAACTCCCTGTTTATTGGAATCCCTGGCAAAAACCTTCAGAAACTTCAATATATTCAAAACAGTGCAGCAAGGATCTTGTTGAGAGTTCGTAAATTTGAACATATTACGCCCATTCTCCATAACCTTCATTGGCTTCCTGTCGCCTACAGAATTCAGTACAAAACTGCTCTCATTACACATCAATGCTTACACGGAACTTCACCAGATTATCTGAAGGATATTCTTATTCCATACTCATCCACCCGTTCGCTGCGGTCACAGAACAGTAATCTCCTTCACATTCCGAGAACCAAATTAAGGACCATGGGAGACCGGGCTTTCAGTGTGGCTGCCCCCCGCCTGTGGAACTCTCTTCCTGACTGTCTAAGAGCCCCACAGTCTGTGGTTGACTTTAAGAGCGGCTTGAAGACCTTTCTTTTCAACCGAGCATACTCTACCTCCTCATGATTCTACTTTTGATCTTAGCTGATACTGTTATTGATTTTAATTGTTTTATTATTTGTTTTATTGACATTTAATTCTGTTGCTCCTTGTAGCACTTTGAGATTTTCATTAATGAAAAGTGCGTTATAAATTGAATTCATTATTATTATTATTATTATTATTATTATTATTATTATTATTATTATTATTATTATTATTATTATTATTATCTTGAATTGAACGCCTTTTTGATTATTATTATTGTATTCAATGTGCGCGTTCGAGCCGAGTCTACATGTGACGTCATAATCACGCGACGGGAAAATCCGTATTTACCATGTAAAAAAACCGGCGCTAATTTTAAACTATTTTGGAGAGGAATTTTCATTCATTTCACATTGTTTTAGCAAAAACGATTAGAGGTCAATCTTAATATATATATATGTTGTGCCATTTTATGGAAAGTTAAAAGATGATGTCAGGGGAGCTTTAAGTTAAATTTGTCAAATAAATACTTTTTTTTTTTGGTTATATCACAAATTTATTGTTATCGTGATAATGCTCTGAAATATCACAATATAATTTTTGAGCCATATCGCCCACTAGGGGTGGGCGATATGGCTCAAAAATTATATCGTGATATTTCAGAGTATTATAACGATAAATTTCGTGATATAACCCAAAAAAAAATCTAATGTATTTATTTGACAAAATTAACTTAACATGTTGCTTTGCAGTATTATATAAAATTTTAAAAAACAAAAAGGGGTAATTTTACTGAAATTACTTTATTTAGTAAAGTATTTAGTCTCCAAGTAAAACTACACCTGCACTTTAGTTTTTGTGGTGGTTTTTTAATCTATATTTTGTGCAGACTTTTTCAATCTAAATAACAGATCATTTTTAAAGTATATATATTTTTTCAGAGATTACCTGGCTAACATCAGTCTGTCAGGAGATGTGGCAGAGTGAAGAAATGTTTATAAAAAATGTTACATACAGCTCCTTTAAATGAGCTGTAACTTCTACAAGTTGATCAGCTGACCCTGATCAGCTGACCCGGCTGAAACTTGTTCATGTTTCAGCTTCATCTGTTCATGCAGGAACGTGTGTCATTCCTCTGATTCATTTTTTTAACTGATCTGTGTCTGATGTGGACGGACTGTGGAGCCGCGCGTGTTTGTAATACAGTTTACAACGGGGACACACAGCGAAAGACATGCAGCACCGAGCTGCGCGGAGCAGGGCGGGGGAGGAGGGGTGGAGGGGACAGCTGTCTGTGCCGGCTGGAGAGCAGGGGGGAGAGAAGTTGAGACGCGCGCGCGTTTTTAACATTTTAGCAGTAACTAATTAGCGTTTTACACCAGTAGACTGGTGGAGGGGAGGTGCGCAGTTGTTTAAAGTGCTCGGGTGTTAAGGGGCGGGGCGCCCTGACATATTGCGTCATGAAATTAGCATATCATGATATAAGTTTTTTGCCCGGGCAAGCTTTTTATACCGGTATTACCGGTAACGATATGATATGGCCCAGCCCTGTCGCCCACCCCTACACACAGTTGGCCAGCGCTAACTTGCATAGCATGCATTAGCATATAACTTTACAACAGTAACAACAAATGTTTAGCAACTCAACTCAGCATCACTAAGCTAGGTACACTCGTATTTGAGTGCTCAGTTGTTCATATTTGTGTATACAGGTAGTCCTCGACTTAAACCCGAATTTCGGCGTAAGTCGGAACATGCGTACAAACTGCACCTTATACCTACAATATACTGTATTTTACCAAGCACTTAGCCTATCCTAACACAGTACCTTACATAATTATCAAAACACATACATTTGGAGCCATAATGAAGGAAAAAAAGTTTTTTTTTCCTACTGGGAGCTGGTGAAGCCTTCCTCCGTCTGTTAGCATGTTAGCTCGTTGCTCCTCCAAGATCTGAGGCTGCCTGTACTTCGCGCGGTCCAGAGTGTTTACATGTTAACTTGTTGCTCCTCCGCTGCTTCTGCCATCAAAACCGGAAGGAACTCGGAACTTGGCTTTTCAAAATAAAAATTTAATGGGAGATGCGTGACGTAACCACAAAATGTCGTAACTCGAGACCGTCGTAACCCGAGGACTACCTTTATAGGATGCAATAACCAGCAGTGCTTGTTAGCTAGGCAGCCCTTACCTGATATGAAGTGCTCACTGCAGATCGTTGCATTTTTAATCATCTGCTTGTTCCAATCACTTCTTCTAATGGCTTGCAACCGTCTCCTGTTAGCCTTGAAAAGGGTGCGAGTTGATGGAATTCTGTAAATCTTGTTTGTTTTATTGTTTTCATCAAAATAGTTGGTGCAACCTACAGCACAACAACACATGATCGCTGTTTCTTTCTGCGACTGACATGCGCAGTATACCAGGAAGTGACGTTGACTGATAATCCGTCTATAGTCACACTTGCGAGGTTCTTTCAAAATAAAAGCTGATATGTGACTTCTGTTGGTACGAACTCTGTACATAATGTTGTAATATGTGGAGTTCCCCAAGGCTCTGTACTTGGACCAAAGCTTTTTATTTTATATGTGAATGACTTGGTAAATGTGTCAGGACTCCTTAAATGTGTACTTTTTGCTGATGATACCACTTTTTTCTGTTTAGGTGAAGATATAGAACAAATGTTGAAATTGATAAAGACGGAATTTGTCAAGATACAAACTTGGTTTAAAATAAATAAATTATCATTAAAGCTTCAGTATGTAGCTTTTTTTATGAACATATTTCTTCACTCTGTCACTACCTCCTGACAGACTGATGTTAGCCAGGTAATCTCTGAAAAAAAATAAAAAAAAATATTGTCCCCTTGCTTCTCCAGGTGGTAAATAAGCATTTCTAAAAAGAAAAGGTGACCCGCCATTTTCCAGCCAATAAAAACAGAGTTTGTAACCAGCCAATAAAAACAGAGCTTGAATTTGAATCAGCCAATAAAAACAGAGCTTGAATTTGAAATTCAACAGACCACAAGGGGGCAGAGCCACATATGGCTCTGAGGGGGAGGGATCAGAATGCTTTGCCTGTTGAAAATATTTCTAAGTGCTGCAGTTCTACAGAAACTGCATACTGAACCTTTAAATCTAGAAAAAACTAATTACATGATATTCGGTAATAAAAAGAAAACTGTTGATGTTCCACTCAAAATTGAGGATGTTGAGATTTGTAGAGTGAGTGAGGTGAAGTTTTTGGGTGTTATCATTGATGACAAACTGACATGGAAACAACACATAAATTCTGTAAGAATAAAAATAGCTAAATCGATTGCAGTACTGTACAAAGTCAGAGACCTATTGAATGATAAAGCTCTGTATTTGTTGTATAACACAATCATTGTTCCACACTTAATCTATTGTATTGATGTTTGGGGGAATGCGTGTAAAACAATCACAAAGCCTATTTTTGTATTACAGAAAAGAGCTGTAAGAATTATCACTAGAAAACATTACCGTCATCTAGGGCTGTGCGATATGACGATATATATCGTGGGGACGATAGAAACGTGTCTATCGTGCTACTTTCCTTCTATCGTCTCTATCGTGATAAATAAGAATAAAAAAATAACGGTCGCAAAGAAGCTTCATATTGTGGTTTTGCGAGATGACGGCGCTGCTTTATGTTTGACGCACGCGCGGGTTAGCGACACATGCTTTACGTTGTTAAACTCGAGTTCAACAGAGACGCAGCCGGCATGAAGCCGGTGTCACCAGATATCTATGGGTGTCACAACATGGAGAAACAGCTGCGCAGGCAGCCCAAGAAGAAGAACTTTTACCAAAAAGAGGGGAAGCTCACCTTGTTAGCTTCCATTATTTAGCTCCGCTGAAACTCGGAGACAAAATGGGTCCAGAGGACACGAAGTCCAACCGAGTCCGAACTCGGGTCCAGTTAACCAATACAAAACAGACCAGAGACACAACAGAACCGGAATCAAACGCAACATTTTCTCTTTTCTGTTTCTTTGCCTTGTTTACTCCAGATTCCAGTCAGAGCGGATTTCTTCTTCGTGGGTTTTATTAGCAGCCGTTGTTTTACCGCCACCTGCAGGAAAAATTTGGACCAAAGTAGGTCCAAAGTTGGACCAAAGTTTCTACTTTGGTCCAAATTTCCTTGTTCTTTTTGTTCACATTCTTATAATTGTAACTGTATCTGTAGTAAAATAAAATAAAATAAAAACTTTGGTCCAAATTTTTCCTGTACACACACACACACACACACACATCGTGTTGTATATATACAACACGATGTGTATGTGTGTACAGGAAAAATTTGGTCCAAAGTTTTTTTTTTATATCGTGATATATATCGTTATCGTGATATAAAAAAGTCCATATCGTGATATATGATTTTTTCCATATCGCCCAGCCCTACCGTCATCCATCAAGTACATTATTTTATCAACTAAAGTTATTGAAGTTCCATGATTTGGTAGACTATAATATTTTATCAGTTATGTATAGGGCTCAAAATAATGCATTACCTTTAAATATCCAAATGCATTTTGTTAAAAGACAAAGTTGTTATAATCTTAAGGGGACAGAGATGTTTGTAAAACCACAATTCAGAACTAGTTTGAAGGGACGTTCTACCTCAATCCAGGGAATTAGATTATGGAATGGCTTGGAGAATGTAGTTAAAAATGCCAAGTCAATGTTTACATTTAAGAAAATGATCAAAACAAATGTGTTAAAAAAAATGAAATAGCGTAATGTGTATTGTATTAGTTAGAAAATTAGAAAGAGTTAGTCATTTTGTACTGTTGGTTGAAGATTATTATTGTTTAATCTGATTGTTGGAAAAAGTTGGTTGAAGATTATTATTGTTTACATGGTTGATTATTGTTGTTTAATCTGATTGTTGGAAGTAAGGGGCAGATATAATAAGATTTATTCTTCTTTCTGCTACCTTTCATTTTTTTATATTTTGTACACTATCATTTATGAGATTGTCTTGTATTGTTTCTTTTGTAAAAAAATGAACAAATTTAATAAACATAAACATAAAACACATGTTGGCAATGGAAGCTGTAACAAGACCAACATTCGTGCTCGGCTGTTTCCACAAAAAGTTTGAATCTCGACCCTATATCCAAAGAGTAGAGAACTTTTTGTGTTGCTAAGTTAAATAAATAAAAAACTTCAATGTGTTTTTCATATTTTGATTCTAGATGAGCAGCACGGTGGTAGAACTGCTGCCTCTCAGTGAGCAGGTTACCTTGGTTCTAATCCTGGTTTGTGGTCTTTCTGGATGGAGTTTGCATGTTCTCTTAGTGCATGTGTGGATTTTCTCTGGGTACTCTGGTTTCCTCCCACAGACCAAAAACATGCATGTTAGGCTGATTGGTAACTAAATTGTCCCTAGGTGTGAGTGAGAGTGTGAGTGAATGGCTGTTTGTCTTGTTTGTTTCTTATGTGTCCATGTGATGAACTGGAGACCTGATAGTTTTTAACATTTATCATATAAAACTTATTTTATTAATGTACTCTAACTAAATCATTACCCAACTCTCTTTCTAAATTCTCTTTGTATGTAACAAACAGTTCTCTAAAGAGTGCGTGCATTCGTCTGCTTGACACAGAACAAGGACGCTGGTTGGGCCAGCTCATGTTTGATTACAGATAATGTTCTGACATCACATTCTGGTTTGTTTTTGATATTACATTCTTGTTTGTTCATGTGCTATCTGAATCTCACCTTGTCCTACTTTTGAGATAATAAAATCCCAGCACGTGCTGACCAATTCGGACTTGCTTCAGACACGGTTGAGCCTGGCTCCAAACGAGTTTGAAGTGAAATCCCCTTTGCAAAGTGTGACTAAATTATAATAATTTTTTGTTTCTTTGTGTGGTTCTCATTCTAGTTGAAGATGTTTAAATGAAGGTGTTTACAAATCCCTATCAAGACCTGTCCAGGGTGTCCCCCGCCTCTCGCACAGTAATGGCTGAACATGGACACCAGTGACCCCCGTGACCCAAAATGGAAGAAGCAGGTAAAGATAATGGATGGATGAATAGTTGAAGTCATTCTTGCTGCTCTATGTTCAGAAATGATTTTTAATGTCCGCCTGTGAATATGGATCCTGCTGAACCGTGCGTTGTTTGCTTTTAGCTTTTTAGCTAGCTAGTTTTGCTCGCAACTACCGTATTTTCTGGCCTATAAGTTGCAGGGTTTTTTAAACTAATTTTCATGTCTTGTGACTTATAGGGCGAAGCGACATATTTATGGATTTGTTCCCATATTTTTAATAATAATAATAATAATAATGAATTCAATTTATAACGCACTTTTCATTAATGAAAATCTTTTAGACCAATTTTTGGCTGAGTTATGTCCGTTTCCATTCATTCTGACGAAAAAAATGGAGCAGTACCACTTTCGGCCGTTAGGGTCCACCGACCGTTCCCAGCTCGTGTGTCCGACAGAAGCCTCCTCTGCTCGGACTCACTCTGTTGCAGCACGGCTTCCTGCTCTCTGGAGGTCTGAACTACTGTTACCTCAGTGTTTGTTAGCAAAATAGCTCAAGAACCACAGGACAGATTTTGATGAAACTTACAGAAAGTAATCACTGTATGGACATTTACAACTGATTAGCTTTAGGAGATGTTTGAGCTAAAATTTGATTTATTTACAATTTATTTTCGCAGCGCGCGCACGTTTGGAAGACTGTCAAAGCGAAACAATTTAAATCCAGCTGATTTGAACATTACGTTCATTTTTAAAGGAAAAGTTCAGATAAGAAACACTCTTACACTTATAATGTCAGCAAACAAATATATTTTTTACGGTATTTATCTTGTTAAATTGTAAAGAAATGCAGCGTTTCCACTCGCTGTGCGTGCACGCTTCGTAGCACCGAAGCAGCAAAACAATTTTTTTAAATTCAGCTGATTTGACCATTACGTGCATTTATTAAGGAAAAATTCAGCTCAGACACATCTTTGGTATAATTTTCAGCAAACAAATAATTGTTTTTAAGTGTTAATCTTGTTAAAGTCCTACCGTGCACGCTCCTGTGGCCATTTCCGGGTTGTCACCACTGACGCGTAACGCATCAGCGGTGACGCATAATAGATGCGACATATACGGCGGTGCGACACGTTTATGGACTTTTCCACTTTATTTGACATAATTGGACTAATGTAACATATAGGGCGGAGCGACTTTTCAGCCGGAAAGTACAGTAATTAGCGTTACGCCAGTACCTACAGGTGTAGAGCGGGGTGCGCATTTCTGTTTGGTCGTTCGGTACGCTTGATTCTGTTAACGGGATGGAGCGCTCTGACGTATTAAGAGAGATAAGAGATAAGAGATTTTTCATTAACATTGCACCAGTTCTCACCAATACAACGTGATAATGTAAACACAGTCATCCAGAGGAGGGGCAGAGAATGTTAAGCTGCTGCAATTCAAAACACATGACATGTTCATCAGCGCGGCCGTCTCTCATCCGTCCTGGATGAAGAGCAAATCAGATATGGAAAAAGGAAAAACACAATAGGTATCATTTGTGATATTCAAAAAAAGAATCTATCAAAGATTGCCTGAAGACACTCCATGATAAAGTCCCAAAAACTCTATCAGCATAAGCACAACCACACGAGACATTGTTGCAGTTTTGACGACATGCAAGGAGATATAGAGTCTGCGAGTAACTTCAGAGAACACAGTTCAGCAGTTTGTTCAGCTGGGCGTTATCCGAGGCACGCACAGAGATCTCTGGGGGGGGGGTCAGCAAGGTCTCTTCAGCTCTACGCTCCAGGAGAATAGTTTCCAAACAGTCTTCTTTTCAAGGACGTGTGCAGAAACCAGATTAGATAGTCTTTTTGTTTATCTTCAATCCAGACCACAGTGTTCTTTTCACTGCAGCCTTCCAAGTCCAGATGCTGTTTCAGGGCCAAAATTCCAAATCATATGAGGTTCCGATCTATGAACCCCCATCTGTGCCCTGATTGAGCCCGGGCGGCTGTAAACGAGTTCCAAAGCGCCCTCGCAGGTCCGCGGTGGTCTACCGCCGCTCCCAACGTGCGATTGAGCTCGTACAACAGCTGGGATGAGGAGCTCACAGCCCGGATCAGAGAATCTTGCTGATCAGGAAGTTTCGCCAGCGCGCTGATAGCCGCCGAAGTCTTCCTCAGCTTCAAGTAGCAGACAGCTCCGCTGACGCCAAAAAACAGAGCAGCTGCCACCAATAGACCAATAATCCACAAATCTTCCACGTCTTCGACAGTCAAGACGGTCAGACACATAGGCTGCCACTGTCCCCACGAATCCATCATGTATCCAACCGCGTGTGTGTCAGAGGGACAGACAGCTTCTCCTGGCACGGTCCGCTTCGTGGAAAAAATCTTATCTATTGAAGAAACAGCCCAATTTATTAAATCCATCGCAAATTGGTTCGAGTGAGCGCTGAAGAGTCACATCACATCATGAAATTGGCATATCATGATATAATTTATTGTCCCGAGCAAGCTGTTTTTTACCGGTATTATCGCGAACGATATGATATGGCCCAGCCCTATTTTAATTTTTTTTATGAAAACGTGTACTGTACTAGACTTGACTGCTTTGCGCAGTGGTGGGCAACGCTAATAAAAAAATTAGTTCCACAATTTCTAAAACGCTTATTAATTTTTTTAGGTCCACAATTTCAAAAGCACAAATGTCTTATGAAAATTAGGGGAAGCTAATCTAATCCGCTATTTATATATTATATTTATATATTATATATATATATTTATATATAGCCGGCAGCGTTATGCAATATTTGCACTACACTGCCAACTGAAAAGTAACAAAAATGATCCTAAAAGGATGAAATTACAAAAATCAAAGGATTTATTTAATACTTTACGTACATATATTCTATTCGGCCACGAAATTAACAAAAAAGAATGATCTTATAATCCCTAAGACCACTTTTAAATCTGAAATACACGGGCGTTTCGCCACCGCATTTATACATTATTATTATTCAAATCTTTTTATTCGTTTTATACATGTATGTACAACAATGAAACAAAAAAACAAAAACAAAACAGAATCATAACAGGTGCTGACATCACGCTAAAAAGGAGGGGAAAAGGGAGGGGGAGGGGTGGGAGGGCTATACATGTATACTCATGAGAACTTTGTCTGAAAATATAAAAGAAATGGCTGCCAAGTGACGTTGTATTGTTGAATGGAGTCGTTGATTGTATGTTTCAGATGTTCAAGCTTCAGATGGAACATAACATCTTCTATCCACTGCTTATGAGACGGAGGAGCGGCTCTCTTCCAATTGAATAATATTAGGCGTCTTGCAAGTAGTGTAACAAATGCTATGGCATTTGCCTGCTGCGTTGTTATTGGTGTAGTCGGAGGGACCACCCCAAATAGAGCAGTTAGAGCATTTGGAGCAATATTTCTCTTACATATGAATGTAATTGCCCCAAAGACTGACTCCCAAAAGGGGAGAAGCTTGGGGCAAAGCCAGAACATATGACTGAGATCAGCAGGACTGTGCCCACACCTGATACAAGATGGGTCCACGTCATGATACATTCTAGCTATTTTTTTAGGGGACAAGTGTAATCTGTGCAGCACCTTAAACTGTAACAGGCTATGTCTAATGCAAATTGAAGAGGAGTGGATTCTTGAAATTGCAGCCTGCCAGGCTGTATCAGTAAGTAGTTCCCCTAACTCTTCTTCCCACAATTCTTTCAGATGTCTAAGTGATGGGGATGCAGCATTCTGAATTTTGCCATATATAGCTGATACTAAGCCTTTATCAGTTGGATTCATATCCAAACATTCATCTATCCACGTTATCTGAGGTAGCGTTAATGAGAAATTAGCTTTCACGTAGCTTCGTACTTGGAGATATCTGAAAAAGTCAGCCTGAGGGACACCAAAGTCCCTTTGTAGCTGATCAAAAGAAATAAAATGGCCTCTTTCAAAAAGATCCTTTATGCAAGTTATGCCTCTCTCGTGCCACTTTTGAAAGGATGGATCTATCAAGGATGGGGAGAAATGAACATTGAATCGCACAGGAGATGCAATGAGTGCTTTTCTACTTTGGAAATGAGTCCTAAATTGGGACCATATCTTTAGAGAGCCCCCAACAACTGGATTATTTGTTCGATGGCGTTTACTCAATGGTAAAGGGCTACATATTAATGAGCTAAGCGAAACTGGATTGCTAGAATGTTGTTCCAGGCGGACCCATACTGGAGATTCAGCATCCGACTGATCCGTAAACCAGTATAAAAACTTATGGATATTGGTTGCCCAGTAATAGTAAAGGAAATTAGGTAGGGATAGTCCACCATCCTCTCTTTCTCTCTCTAGATATTCCTTCCTGATTCTCGGGATGTTTTTATTCCAGATAAACATAGATATATGTTTATTTAATTCTTTAAAGAACTTCTTTGGAATAAAGACTGGTATGGTTTGAAACAAATATAAGAACCTTGGCATAATTGTCATTTTTACTGAGTTTATTCTACCTACGAGAGACAGAGGGAGTTTTGACCACTTCTCCATATCCAATTTAGCCTTATTCAGTGCCTTGGTGAAATTTTTGTTAAACAAACAATTGTAGTCGGATGTTACACAGACGCCCAAATATTCAAAACTATCTTTATTGACTACGAAGGGGAAACTATGGAAGGTCATTTGGCGTGCCTTTTCGTTGATTGGGAATATGACACTCTTTGATAGATTCAATCTATAACCAGATACCTGCCCAAATTTTTCTATTAGATTTAGAGCAATAGGTATTGCTGTACCGGGTCTAGACAGGAAGAGTAGGAGGTCATCAGCGTAAAGGGACAATTTGTTTATGTGCCCACCCCTTTGCACACCAGCTATATTAGTAGAATCCCTCATCATAATTGCAAGAGGTTCAATAGCGATATCAAACAAAAGGGGGCTAAGAGGGCATCCTTGTCGAGTACCCCGTGAAAGTGGAAAAAACCTAGACGTGACCTTATTTGTTCGTATTGACGCATGTGGTGCTGTGTATAAAATGGTAATCCAAGTACAGAAAACTGGACCAAATCCAAATTTTTTTAGTGTAGTAAACAAAAAATCATATTCAATTCTGTCAAATGCCTTTTGGGCATCAAGGGATATTACTACTTCGGGTTCAACGCTATGGGACTGATAGATAACATTAAAGAGACGTCGCAGATTACTGGAGATCTGTCTACCTCTGATAAAGCCCGTCTGGTCTGGGTGAATAAGTTTGGGAAGAGCATCTTCGAGCCTGCCAGCAAGGATCTTTGCCAAAATCTTATAATCACAACATAGCAAACTAATTGGACGATATGACTCACAGAGCAAGGGGTCTTTAGATTTTTTAAGTATCAGTGAAATAATTGCTTGTGTCATAGTTTCAGGTAGAACCTTTTTGTCTAATATCTCATCATAAACTCTTAGCAGTAAAGGGACTAATTTTGGTGCAAATTTTTTAAAAAACTCTATGGAAAACCCGTCTGGGCCGGGTGCCTTTCCAGATTTCATTTTTGTGATAGCCTGAGTTATTTCTGATATAGTAATAGTACCCTCCAACTTAGACCTGTCCGAGTCATCTAAAATGGGCATAGTCAAATTGCTGAAGAAGTCTTCGATTAGGGCGGTGTCACCAGCTTCAGAAGTATACAGATTCTTGTAAAATGACTTAAACTGGGCGTTAATCTCATTTTGGTTGGTAAGTATATTATCATGTTCATCCTTTATTGCTGTAATGAAACCTGCAGTTGTTGACTGTTTCAGTTGATGGGACATCATTTTGCCTGCGCGATCTCCAGACTCATAATAAGTGAGACGCGATCTCATGTGCATGTCTATGGCTTTGACATTGGTAACTGAATCAAACTCTGTTTGAAGTAGGATTCTTTCTCTGTATAAGTCATCGGAGGGTGAAGCCGAATGCAGCTGATCTATCGTTTTAATTTGTTCCATAAGCTCTGAAGCCCGTTTAGCTCTTCTTCTATTCTCACCAGCAACATAAGATATCACTTGACCTCTCAGATATGCTTTTAGACTTTCCCAGAGTGTAGCATTACTTATCTCAGGCGACTCATTCAGCTCAATAAACATATCTATTTGTGCGTTGATAAAATCAACAAATCTTTGTTCAGACAACAGTCTGGGATTAAGTCGCCACGAAAAAGTGCGAGAATCGTCTTCAGGGAAACTCAACCCCAGAGTAACTGGCGAGTGATCCGATATAACAATGCTGCCATAATCTACGTGGGTAACCATAGGCAAGAGTTTCTGATCAATTAGAAAGTAGTCAATCCTTGAGTAGGTTTTGTGCACTGGGGAGAAAAAAGAGAACTGTTTGGATGATGGATATTTGAATCTCCAGGGGTCCACCATTCCGTATGCTTCAAGAAACATATTAATACAACGGGCTGAGTT
>JBBPBX010021170.1:0-25283 GCA_038048925.1 Garcialebias charrua | reverse complement strand
GAGATTGGAGACTGTAAGGTTGTGGCAGGGGAGAGCGTGGCCAGACAGCATCGGATGGTTGTGTGTAGAATGACTGTTGTTGCGAAGAAGAGAAAAAGAGTAAAATCAGAGAAGAAGACCAAATGGTGGAAGCTAAAGAAGGAAGAATGTTGTGAGAAATTCAGAGACGAGCTGTTAAAGGCTCTGGGTGGTAAGAAAGAGCTTCCAAGTGACTGGGCTACTACAGCAACAGTAATTAGAGAGACAGGTAGGAAGGTACTTGGTGTGTCATCTGGACAGAGAATGGATGATAAGGAAACCTGGTGGTGGAATAGTGAAGTGCAGGATGCCATTCAAAGAAAGAGATTAGCCAAGAAGAAATATGACAGTGAGAGGACTGAAGAGAGGAGACAGGAATATAAGGAGATGGGACATAGAGCAAAGAGGGAAGTAGCTAAGGCAAAGCAGAGGGCGTACAATGAGTTGTATGGGAGACTGGACACTAAAGAGGGCGAGAAGGACTTGTACCGATTGGCAAGACAGAGGGATCAGGCTGGAAAGGATGTGCAGCAGGTTAGGCTTATTAAAGATGGGAATGGGAATGTTCTAACAAGTGAGGAGAGTGTGATGGGAAGATGGAAGGATTACTTTGAGGAGCTAATGAATGAAGAGAATGAAAGAGAAAGAAGAGTGGAGGTCATAGAAACTGTGGACCAGGAAGTGGGAAAGATTAGTGAGGGTGAAGTCCGGAAAGCTCTGAAAAGAATGAAGAAGGGGAAGGCAGTAGGACCTGATGACATACCAGTGGAGGTTTGGAAATGTCTTGGAGAGATGGCAGTGAGGTTTTTGACTCAAATATTTAATGGAATATTTGAGGGTGAGAAAATGCCTGAAGAATGGAGAAGAAGTGTGCTGGTTCCCATTTTTAAGAACAAGGGTGATGTACAGAGTTGTAGCAACTACAGGGGAATTAAGTTGATGAGCCACACGATGAAGATCTGGGAGAGAGTTGTGGAAGGAAGACTTAGACAAGAGGTGACTATCTGTGAGCAGCAGTATGGTTTCATGCCAAGAAAGAGCACCACAGATGCCATCTTTGCTTTGAGGATGTTGATAGAGAAGTACAGAGAGGGTCAGAAAGAACTCCATTGTGTGTTTGTGGATTTAGAAAAAGCATATGACAGGGTGCCAAGAGAGGAGGTGTGGTATTGCATGAGGAAATCTGGAGTGGCAGAAAAGTATGTTAGACTGGTACAGGACATGTATGAAGACAGCAGGACAGTGGTGAGATGTGCTGTAGGAGTGACAGATAGCTTCAAGGTGGAGGTGGGATTGCATCAAGGATCGGCTCTGAGCCCCTTCTTGTTTGCTCTGGTGATGGACCGACTAACAGATGAGGTCAGGCAGGAATCCCCATGGACTATGATGTTTGCAGATGACATTGTGATATGTGGTGAGAACAGGGAACAGGTGGAAGAGAACTTGGAGAGGTGGAGGTATGCACTTGAAAGAAGAGGAATGAAAGTCAGTCGTAGTAAGACAGAGTACATGTGTGTGAATGAGAGGGAGGCCAGTGGAACAGTGAGGCTACAAGGAGCAGAGGTCACAAAGGTGCAGGACTTCAAGTACTTGGGGTCCACTGTCCAGGAAAATGGGGAATGTGGTAAAGAGGTGAAAAAGAGAGTCCAGGCAGGATGGAGCGGATGGAGAAAAGTTTCAGGAGTGATTTGTGACAAAAAGGTGTCAGCAAAGGTCAAAGGAAAAGTTTACAAGACAGTGGTGAGACCAGCTATGTTGTATGGTCTGGAGACAGTGTCATTGACAAAAAGACAGGAGAAAGAACTGGAAGTAGCAGAAATGAAGATGCTGAGGTTCTCCTTAGGAGTGACAAGGATGGATAAGATCAGGAATGAGATAATCAGAGGTACAGCACATGTTGAACAACTGGGAGATAAAGTTAGGGAGGCCAGACTGAGATGGTTTGGACATGTCCAGAGGAGGGACAGTGGGTATATGTCAGAGTCAGAGAGAATTTATTGTCATTTGCACCGCATGTAGTACATGTGTTGAAAACGAGATTATGTACACAGGGTCCCAGTTACATCCAACAACAAATGCAAGAGAAAAACAATAATAACATCTAGGATTAACTAAGAGAGACATCAGCTAGTAATACACTAAGCCCTAATGTAGTAGAAAAACATCATTATAAACAGCAGCACGAACATGAGCAGATGGTCACAGATGAACGCAGATAGTCACAGATGAACGCAGCAACAAGAAACAGATCAGTATCAACATGATGTGACATTTTGCAGTGTTTATTCTTATTATTTATTTATTCATGAGTCTGACAGCCTCAGGGTAGAAGCTGTTCCTCAGTCTAGTGGTTCTACATTTGATGCTCCTCAACCTCCGTCCCGAGGGGAGTGGTGCAAAGAGTGAGTGTGCTGGGTGAGTGAGGTCTTTCATGATGCAGGTGGCTCTTTTTCTGCATCTGGAGGTGTAAATGTCTGTGATGGTGGGGAGACTGACTCCCACAGACTTCTGTGCAGCCTTCACCACTCTCTGTAGAGCTTTCCTCTCTGCAACTGTGCAGCCTCCATGCCACACGTTGATGCTGGAGCACAGGACGCTCTCCACTGCACACCTGTAGAACGAGGTGAGGACTGAGCTTCTCAGACCAGCTCGTCTCAGCCGTCTGAGGAAGTAGAGTCTCTGATGACCTTTCTTGATCAGGCTGGTGGTGTTATTGCTCCAGCTGAGGTTATCATTCAAGTGTACACCCAGGTACTTGTAGCTGGAGACCACCTCCACCGCAGATCCACCTATATACAGTGGGGTGTGGGTGTGTTTGTTCCTTCTGAAGTCCACAATCATCTCCTTCGTCTTCTTCACATTCATGTGAAGGTTGTTCTCTTTGCACCAGCTCTCCAGATGTTCCACCTCCTGTCTGTAGCTGGATTCATCATTATCTGTGATGCATCCCACCACAGCTGTATCATCTGCAAACTTAACAATATGACAGCCTGGATGTGTGGCTGTACAATCATATGTGAGCAGAGTGAACAGAAGAGGGCTCAGCACACATCCTTGAGGAGAGCCAGTGCTGAGGGTGATGGTGGAGGAGGAGAAGTTGTGGATCTTCACGGACTGTGGTCTGTTTGTTAAGAAGTCTAGTACCCAGTTACAGATGGAGGGGCTTATTGGTGGATATTGGTAGAAGAATGTTAGAAATGCAGCTGCCAGGAAAAAGACACAGAGGAAGGCAAAAGAGGAGATGTATGGATGCAGTTAGAGAGGACATGGAGGTAGTTGGAGTGAGGACAGAGGATGCAGAGGACAGAGTGAGGTGGAGGAAGATGACTCGCTGTGGCGACCCCTGAAAAGGGAAAAGCCGAAAGATGAAGAAGAAGAAGAAGAAGAAGAAGAAGAAGGATTGCCGCGCGCGGCTGTATTTCCTTAAAATGTAGCTAAATAAACAGATGTAAAAATATATTTCTTAGCTGACTGTTTAGCAGGAGTGTTCCTGAGCTGAACCGTTCCTTAATAATGTCACGTAGTGGTCAAATCCGTAGGATCGTCACGTGCACGCGCGCGCGAGTCAGGAGGCTATATTTCATTAAAATGTAGCTAAATAAACAGATAAAAAATATATTTCATAGCCAACTGTTTAGCAGGAGTGTTCCTGAGCTTAACAGCTCCTTAATAATGTCACGTAGTGGTCAAATCTGCTGCATTTAAATTGTTTTGTTTTGACTTCTTCCAAACCTCAGAAAATAAATTATAAAAAAAAAATCGAATTTTATTTAAAATAACTCCAACAGGTTACTGTTTGTACATGAACATCTTGTGATTACATTCTGTTAGTAAAAAAAAAAAAATCTGCACAGAAGGGGTAAAAAAAAGCTGTGGGAACAGAACTAGACGTGACCCGACCCGAATTGAGCCGATCTGAGCTGATCTGATCCGACCCAAGCCGAGCGATGGAAAAGGGGCATTAGATGCTTTCCCATCTCTTTCTCAGACAAGCCTGCAATAACAGACCTTGGGAGAAATCCTCCCACGTTAAAGCTGTGGTATGTGATTTCTTGAACACTCTGGGACTTAGAAATATTTTCAGCGCAGAAAAGCATTCTGCTACCTCCCCCTCAGAGCTATATATGGCTCAGAGGGGGAGCCACAGTCCGTGCTTCTGCTGAATTTTAGTTCTGCTCCGCCCCCTGCTGTGTGTCTGCTCGGAGCGCTTCAATATTCTGTGATTATATGTTATAAAAACCTTTTAAAAATATAATAAAACCATAGAGCACTTGTCCAACAACACAAAACCCAGCAGAAATCATCAGAGCTTCACGAAGCAACGTTGGACATGATTAATTCGCTCGTGACTTCCTCTTTCTGTCAGTGCAGGTTTGGAATGTCTGGAATGCTCCGCCCCCACTCCATGTCCTGTCTCTGCGCTGCAAAGTTCTGTGATTATATGTTAATAAAACCTTTTAAAAATATTATAAAACCATGGAGCACTTGTCCAACAACACAAAAACCAGCAGAAATCAGCAGAGGTTCACGAAGCAACGTTGGACATGATTTAATTCGCTCGTGATTTCCTCATGTCTGTCAGCGCAGGTTTGGAATGTCTGGAATGCTCCGCCCCCACTACATGTCCTGTCTCTGCGCTGCGAAGTTCTGTGTTTATATGATAATATAACTGTTTAAAAAATATAATAAAACCATGAATCACTCGTCCAACAACACAAAAAGACCCTGTAATCAGCAGAGCATCACCAGCCAATTTGGACATGATTTAATTCGCTCGTGAGTCGTGACAAATCCATTTCCTCATTCCTGTGAGTGGAGGATGAAGCGATCACTTGACTTTTGGCAAAAAAACTAAATAAAAGTCCAGCTCTGGGATGAAGAAGGGATATTTAATACATTTGTGTCACATAAAAAACAGTCCTGCATCGCTTTGCAATCCTTTGAATGAGAACGAGCCGCGGCGCTGAGGCTGTGACAGGCGGGGGCGTGGGTTGGGGCGTGACAAACAACTCTGTTTTTATTGGCTGGTCAGTGTCCGGGTCACTCTGTGTTTTCAGTGTTTTTATAAATGCTGATAGAGAAGCAAGGGGACTATAGTTTTTTTCAGAGATTACTTTGTCTAACATCAGTCTGTCAGTAGATAGTGACAGAGTGAAGAAATATGTTAAAAATATATTGTTTGAAAAGTTACAGACTACATTACAATGTTACATACCCCAGCTTTAAGTCGAAAACATGTTTTTGCTAGAGTGAGCGAAGTAGTCACACACACACACACACACACACACACACCCCACAAGGTATAAAATGAATTCTGTTCAGATAAACATTGAGAGTCTGCCGCGAGTCCTAATCAGATGTCCGGCCGCGTCGATTTTTATCTCTCGCCGAACTGTGAGGCTCTTCCATTTCGTGTCAAGGTGAGATATACTGTATTTTAACATCGATGCCTTGTGAGTGTGTGTAAGTTTTACTGTCTATTTTGTGGCGGGGTTTAAAATGACACATTAATCCTAGCAAATAACAGTTTGTGTGTTATGTTTTTGTACCTCTGAGGTGATTGTACAAATATGTTTGTTTTGCCTTTTTCTTTATTTGTCACAGACCTTTTTAATAAATGACACATCATTTTAAATAGAGAGTCTGTCTGTGTGTGATTTTTTCCTAAACAGCAGTGCCGATCTTTCTGCGAGCTTGATGAAAACATTAAACATTTGGGTTGGTTTAAAATGAGGTGTGCAGTGGAGAGCATCCTGTGCTCCAGCATCAACGTGTGGCATGGAGGCTGCACAGCTGCAGAGAGGAAAGCTCTACAGAGAGTGGTGAAGGCTGCACAGAAGCTGTTGGAGTCAGTCTCCCCACCATCACAGACATTTACACCTCCAGATGCAGGAAAAGGGCCACCTGCATCATGAAAGACCCCACTCACCCAGCACACTCACTCTTTGCCCCACTCCCCTCAGGACGGAGGTTGAGGAGCATCAAATGTAGAACCACTAGACTGAGGAACAGCTTCTACCCTGAGGCTGTTAGACTCATGAATAAATAATCAACAGAATAAACACTGCAAAATATCACATCATGCTGATGCTGATCTGTTTTCTTGTTGCTGTGTTCATCTGTGACCATCTGCTCATACAGACTCATGTTCGTGCTGCTGTTTATAATGATGTTTTTCTACTACATTAGGGCTTAGTGTATTACTAGTTGATGTTTCTCTTAGTTAATTCTAGATGTTATTACTGTTTTTCTCTTGCATTTGTTGTTGGATGTAACTGGGACCCCGTGTACATAATCTCGTTTTCATCACATGTACCACATGCGGTGCAAATGACAATAAAGACTCTCTGACTCTCTGAAATATCATAAAACACATCCCTAAGCCCTCTTGTTGCTCTTGGGTCGTTTTGGTCCGGGGACGACAGGAGGGTTGTAGCATCAGCGTTTTTTCTAGTTCCTCTGTCCATGTCTGGTAAATTTGAGACTTCTGTAGGGCTCTTGACTGTGGTCCCTCGCTGTGGCTACACTCCTCAGCGGGTTCGGATGTTGTCAGTCCATACAATGGGCGTTATCATCTGTTATCATCCCCATATATAGCGGCAAAACTGTCCAATCTACGGTACCTCCTAGCATGTTTGAAAGAACTTTATCAGCGTTATTATCGCTGTGAGTAGGCAGCGTGTTTCCGTAAACCCGGAAGTGTAGTGTTTTTGCTTTTTTCAGCTTATGTAACCGTTTTCCTAAACCTAACCTTAAAGGTTCAGTCTGCAGTTTCTGTAGAACTGCAGCACTTAGAAAAAATTTCAACAGGCAAAGCATTCTGATCCCTCCCCTCAGAGCCATATATGGCTCTGCTCTCCCATGGTCTGCTGAAATTCAAATTCAAGCTCTGTTTTTATTGGCTGATTCAAATTCAAGCTCTGTTTTTATTGGCTGGTTACAAACTCTGTTTTTATTGGCTGGTTAATGGCGGGTCACTTTTTCTTTTTAGAAATGCCTATTTACCACCTGGAGAAGCAAGGGGACAATATTTTTTTTTAGTTTTTTTCAGAGATTACCTCTCTAACATCAGTCTAGTGACAGAGTGAAGAAATAAGTTAAAAATATATTGTTAGAAAAGTTACATATAGCAGCTTTAAACCTGACCCAGAGGACCAACCCTAAACCTAACCCCCTTACCCTTGTGCCTGAACCTAACCAAGACCCTAAACCTAACACCAGAGGCTTTACACGACTTTACAACTTTAACACGTAGCTAAAGACAGAGCCTGCTGTCATCGCTTGTAACGGACAACGTACCTTTAAACCTCCAAGGAGGTAGAAGAGGGGCAATCTGACCGCTATGTATGAAGATGATAATAACTGATAAGGGCCATTTTATGGTTGATAACATCCGAAGCGGGTGCATTCCTAGGCACTCTTACAGTTTATAGTTTTGATATTTGATTTTTAGACTTCAAGCAAAATATGTAAATTTTTAACTTGCACATCACCTTCTTTAATTTCGGTCCTGTGTATGTCCTGCACTGTACATATTGCAGATCTGACAATAAAGTTGACTTTGACTTTGACTTTTGACTTTATATTTTTCACGTTAATAAAGATTTACCTGAGCAGAAACTGAACTGAGTCTCCTGGGTGGTTTTTTGGAATTTATTCTGACAGGTTTTGTATGAGGCACAAGAAAACGCGTGAGCTGAGATAAATGTGGGGTTTTAGTTGACCTCCCTTCCTGCTTCTCCCTTAAACCTCAGAGAGCAGTGTGAGGTTTACAGCTGGGTCTCTCTAACCGTGTTTCCATCTATTTTCAATTCGAATTTTGAGCGAATTTTTGAAAATTCGCAAAAATGTAAATAAAAATTAATGCGAATCAGAAGTGTTTCCATCAACTGGCTTGAAGCGAATCCACCAGGCCACGCAAAGCGGCATTACGTCAGACGTCAGCGTTACGCACGTCTACAGTAAACAGGAAGTAGCGGTTGAAAACAGGAACCGAACCACACATCTCGGCAAAATGGAGAGAATATTTCAGGAATGTGTTGCTATCGGGCAAGTTGTATTTATTCTGTCATGCCAACTAGTTTTAGCGATGTTACAGCGGAAACAGCTGATCAGTCACATGACGTGAATGTTCGCTACGTCAGAACTGAGTCGGCAAATCTGTTTCCATCTCTCGTTTTGCGCATCAGCTCTGTTTCGAAAAACCCAAAAACCACCTCAAGCGAGCGTATCAACTTTTTTGCGAATTAGAGGAAGTTAATTCGAATCGTGCCATTTCCATTCACCTTTTCTGATGCGATACTTCAAAATGCGCATCAAGAAACCTTGATGGAAACACGGCTTCTGGGGGTGTTTGCTCTGACGAGAGGTCAGCAGCACCAAAGGGGTCATCTGGCTGTTCCTAGTGGTGAAACAGCAGCTTCTCTGTCTCTTTTCATTCTTTCAGCTTGAAGTCAGAATCCTACATGTTTGGTAGGCCTGCTTGTCTATCGTGGTAATTTGATGCATGCTTGCTGTCTAGACCAAGTCAATAGTTAAGGGTGGACTTTGGACCTCATGGAAACAACTGGATCAACGACAAGAAATTACTGGATGACTTGTTTTGTAGTGAATATTGATCATGGGGTCTGAGGTCACTGGGTTCTTTCAATAACTCCCTTTAATGCTGCATGAGTGTCAAAGATTTGAAGTTAGGAAATTAACTATCTGTCTTTGGAGTCGGAAATGAAATAGTCAGCTACCAGAAATGAAGCATTATGACGAAGTGTTGGGTAAATATGGTGGAATAAAGATAATACACTCAAACTTACCAATTGTAATGCCAAGGCTCTTTTGTCCGATGTAGTTATAGAGAAAAAGCTGCAATGAGAACAAAACAATTAGAGAACTCAAACAAAAATTAATAAACAGTTGCAAAATTCTTGTCCATTTCTATAAAGTAATTAAATTCTGATCTCAAATAAAAGAAAATGAAGATGCAGAATGTCTTAATAAACTAAACTATAATGTGAAATATTTGTAATAAATAAAATCAACTAAAGCCAATCTAAAACATGAAGGGAATGTTACCCTTCCATTAAGCCAAAGCCTGATATTTTCTTGAGAAAAGTAAAACTTAACTACATTATTTTCCACATTCCAAAACTCTAAAGCCTCACTGTGTTAGTTTAAGTTATAGCTGTGCTCATTACTGGACCAAAAAAATTAGTTCTCTAAGAGAAATAAGCTAATTTATTACTCTGAACAAAATATTCATGAAAAGCAAAGATTACAGTACCTCTGCTGTTAAACAGCAAAAGACAACAACACTGGAATGTTTTTTTAATTCCTCAATACTTTAGACTAGGGGTGTCAAACTCACTTACAAAAGGGGGCCAAAATTAAACCTTTTTCAAACTAAAGGCCAGTTTCAGAATCTGCATTAACTCACGTTAGACACCAAACATCTTTTCTTGGTGGCAGGTTCCTCAACAAGGGTTTGATTGGTCTCATTTGACATTCTCTTTTGCACTTTTGACATCACAATCAAAGATTACCCAAAAAAATTAAAGTTATAAAAGTATTTTACATTTAAAATAACATCTTTGGGGCCAGATAAGATGTCAACGAGGGCCACATTTGGCCCCCGGGCCTTGAATTTGACACATATGCTTTAGACAGTTTAATGTGCCATAGTTTTTAATACTTTTCTTGATTTTTAAATTTAAGTTTAGTTTTGCATAAAAAATAAATTAATGAATCAAAAATAAAGGCTTTGCTGTCACTTGTGGGAAAGACTGAGAAACTAATAAAAGTAAAGTTTGTTCAGAAGCTTTGTGTACCTTTATATTTAACAGTAAAAAAGACTGTACAGTGCGCCACAAACTCTGCAAACACGAGGCGATACAGATCATAACTAGTTGTTAAACTTTCAGCAGCACAAACAGTGAGAGTCATGAACTTTAGATAACTTGAAATCGATGTTTTTGCTCCATTGTTATGTAACGTTTTCCACAGTAAGGAACAAAATAAACCTCTGTGAGGAAACTTACCATCGGGGCAGCAGCGATCAGCATGACGCAGCAGGTCGTCGCTCTTCCTCCAGTAAGATCAGAAGCAACGCCCGCCAGAATTCCTCCTGCACACAAAGAGGTGGAAGCTTTAGTGAAAGTGATAAAAACAAACTAAAAATAAAAGAGCTGCATTTAAAGTTTGTCAGTTTTTTACAAGTGAATAAAAATTACGCAATCTAATGGAGGTATTTGAATTGTAAAAATCTTAGATATTTTCAACGCTTCATTTAATTTGTTAAAATGCCAGATTTATAATAACATCAACATTTTTTGGAAATGGTCAAAATTGGGCTGCCACCTTACCGTGGTGGAGGGGTTTGAGTGTCCCAGTGATCCTAGGAGCTATGCTGTCAAGGGCTTCATGCCCCTAGAAGGGTCACCCAAGGCAGACAGGTCCTAGGTGAGGGACCAGACAAAGTGCAGCCCAAAGACCCCAATGATGAGTAACACTAATGGAAACAATGTTCCCTCGCCCGGATGCGGGTCACCGGGGCCCCACTCTGGAGCCAGGCCCGGAGGTGGGGCACGTTGGCGAGCGCCTGGTGGCCGGGCTTTTACCCATGGAGCTGGGGGACTTCAACGCTCACGTGGGCAATGACAGTGAGACCTGGAGGGGTGTGGTTGGGAGGAACGGCCCCCCTGATCTGAACCCGAGTGGTGTTTTGTTGTTGGACTTCTGTGCTCGTCATGGATTGTCCATAACGAACACCATGTTCAGGCATAAGGGTGTACATATGTGCTCTTGGCACCAGGACACCCTAGGTCGCAGTTCGATGATCGACTTTGTTGTCGTCTCATCTGATCTGCGGCCGCATGTCCTGGACACTCGGGTGAAGAGAGGGGCGGAGCTGTCAACTGACCACTACCTGGTGGTGAGTTGGCTCCGATGGTGGGGGAGGATGCCGGTCAGACCTGGCAGACCCAAACGTATTGTGAGGGTCTGCTGGGAACGTCTGGCAGAGTCTCCCGTAAGACGGAGCTTTAACTCCCACCTCCGGGAGAGCTTTGAACACGTTCCGAGGGAGGCGGGGGACATTGAGTCCGAGTGGGCCATGTTCCGCGCCTCTATTGTCGAGGCAGCTTATCAGAGTTGTGGCCGCAAGGTTGTTGGTGCCTGTCGTGGTGGCAACCCTCGAACCCGGTGGTGGACACCGGCGGTGAGGGATGCTGTCAGGCTGAAGAAGGAGTCCTATTGGGCCTTTTTGGCCTGTGGGACCCCGGAAGCAGCAGATAGGTACCGGCAGTCCAAGCGGCATGCGGCTCGGGTGGTTGCTGAGGCAAAAACTCGGGCGTGGGAGGAGTTCGGAGAGGCCATGGAGAATGACTTCCGTACGGCTTCGAGGCGATTCTGGTCCACCATCCGGCGTCTCAGGGGGGGAAAGCGGTACGCGACCAACACCATTTATGGTGGGGATGGCGTGCTGTTGACCTCAACTCGGGATGTTGTGAGTCGGTGGGCGGAATACTTCGAAGACCTCCTCAATCCTACTGGCACGTCTTCCACTGAGGAAGCGGAGCCTGGGGACTTTGGGTCGGGCTCTCCAATCTCTGGTGCTGAGGTCACCGAGGTGGTTAAAAAGCTCCGCGGTGGCAAGGCTCCGGGGGTGGATGAGATTCGCCCGGAGTTCCTTAGGGCTCTGGATGTTGTAGGGTTGTGTTGGCTTACGCGACTCTGCAATATCGCGTGGACATCGGGGGCAGTTCCCTTGGATTGGCAGACTGGGGTGGTGGTTCCCCTATTCAAAAAGGGGGACCGTAGGGTGTGTTCCAACTATAGGGGGATCACACTCTTAAGCCTCCCTGGTAAGGTCTATTCAGGGGTTCTGGAGAGGAGGGTCCGTCGGATAGTCGAACCTCGGATTCAGGAGGAGCAGTGTGGTTTTCGTGCTGGTCGTGGAACACTGGACCAGCTCTACACCCTCAACAGGGTCCTGGAGGGTGCGTGGGAGTTTGCCCAACCAGTTTACATGTGCTTTGTGGACTTGGAGAAGGCATTCGACCGCGTCCCTCGGGGGGTTCTGTGGGGGGTACTCCGGGAGTATGGGGTACCAGGCCCTTTGATATGGGCTGTTAGGTCCCTGTACGACCGGTGTCAGAGCTTGGTCCGCATTGCCGGCAGTAAGTCAGGCTCGTTTCCGGTGAGAGTTGGACTCCGCCAAGGTTGCCCTTTGTCACCGATTCTGTTCATAACTTTTATGGACAGAATTTCTAGGCGCAGCCAAGGTGTTGAGAGGATCCGTTTTGGTGGCCTTAGAATCGCTTCTCTGTTTTTTGCAGATGATGTGGTCCTATTGGCTTCATCAGATCGTGATCTACAGCTTTCACTGGAGCGGTTTGCAGCCGAGTGTGATGCGGCCGGGATGAGGATCAGTTCCTCCAAATCCGAGGCCATGGTCTTGAGCCGGAAAAGGGTAGCATGCCCTCTCCGGGTCGGGGAGGAGGTCCTGCCCCAAGTGGAGGAGTTTAAGTATCTCGGGATCTTGTTCACGAATGAGGGAAAACTGGAGCGTGAGATCGATAGGCGGATAGGTGCAGCATCCGCAGTGAAGCGGGCGCTGTACCGGTCTGTCGTGGTGAAGAGAGAGCTGAGTCAAAAGGCAAAGCTCTCAATTTACCGATCGATCTACGTTCCCACCCTCATCTATGGTCATGAGCTTTGGGTTGTGACCGAAAGAACGAGATCTCGGATACAAGCGGCTGAAATGAGTTTTCTCCGCAGGGTGTCTGGACTCTCCCTTAGAGATAGGGTGAGAAGCTCAGTCATCCGGGAGGGACTCGGAGTAGAGCCGCTGCTTCTCCACATCGAGAGGAGCCAGTTGAGGTGGCTCGGGCATCTGGTTAGGATGCCTCCTGGACGCCTCCCTGGTGAGGTGTTCCGGGCATGTCCCACCGGGAGGAGACCCAGAGGAAGACCCAGGACACGCTGGAGGGACTATGTTTCTCGGCTGGCCTGGGAACGCCTTGGGATTCCCCCGGAGGAGCTGCTCCAAGTGGCTGGGGAGAGGGAAGTCTGGGCCTCCCTACTTAGGCTGCTACCCCCGCAACCCGACCCCGGATAAGCGGAAGACAATGGATGGATGGTCAAAATTGAAACAATATAAAAATTTACATAAAACAAATTGAAGGTAACAACTTTATAAAAACCCAAAGTTTACCCAAGATTCCTCCGACATCAAATAACGTTGACATGTCTCCTGCTTCTTTTGCCCTAAAATGTGCTGCGAAAAGACAAAAGCGCACAACAATTAGAAATAAATGATGAAAATGAAGATGTGGGACGTGTGTCATATTATCCTCCCAACTGTGTTTAATACTGACCAACATTTGAGATGTAAAGAGGAAGCCAGTACAGGAAGGTGTAGCTAACCAGTTTGGCAAAAAGCAGACAGAGAGAAAATTCCATCACCCCCTGTGTGAAACACAAAACATCATTTAATCATCATCTGGGGCGACCGTGGCAGAGTGGTTAGAGAAGTCGGCCTCCAATGCAAGAGTTGGGAGTGTGAGTCCAACAGCAGTCATGTGCTGAAGTGTCCCTGGGCAAGACACTGAACCCCTCATTGCCTCCGATGTGTGTCCCATCGGTGTATGAAGGTGATAAAGCTCTGAGTATTCAGTCCAGTAGAGTGCTGTATGAATGGGTAAATGAGGCACAGATTGTGTTGTAAAGAGCTTTGAGTGTCTTGATAAGACAGAAAGAGGGGCTAGACAAGTGCAGGCCATTTACCATTTAAAATAAAAAATACTCAGAGGGATGATTATAGTGAAACACGTAGCAGGGCTGTGCATTTTCTCATGAACCACAGGTTTAATGAAACACTCAAGAGGAGTTGGATCTAGATCTTTTGAAGTTAACCCAATTCTAGATGACCGCTACATCTAATTGTGTGTGTTGCCCAGACGACTGAAGCAGACAAGCTTCATTTTTGTATATGAAGCTCACACATTTCCTAAATTAAATTAAACAAGAATTACGAATCATCTCCCATTGAGCATGTAAAACTCAATGTGACCACTAGATGGAACCAAAGTATAAAATTTCCCCCAAATATACAATTTTTAAAAACTGTACTTCATTCAACCTTTATTTATACAGGTTAATCCCATTGAGCCTCGGGGACTCATTTACACGAGAGACCTGATTTTAACAAAGAATGATGACAACAGTAGAGAACAAAGACAACAATATATCTGCTTCAGTTAAGAAAATAAAGCACATTTAAAATCAATGTGAACAAATCTTCTGTTTAAAACAAGTTATTTTTACTCACAGGTATACGGAGAGCCCCACAGAAACTTATGGCCTCGGGGTGCTCCTCCACCGTCTCTGGAATCTCCGTGATGATGGTACCGTTCATGGTATGGTCCGTGATGATGGTACCGTTCATGGTATGGTCCGTGATGATGGTACCGTTCATGATTTGGTTCCCGTTGACAGAGTTGCGCAGGAGAGGCTCCGTCTCGTTGTTGTTCTGAGCGCTCTGAGGCACAAACACACACCTGTGAGTTCAAGCAGTCCTGCTATAGGTGAAGAAGGAGTGACGTCTGTTAAAACTCACATGATGCTGAGGAGGAGTGCAGTCCACGTCTTCAGGTTCTGAATGAGAAAACCGGACAGTAAGGTCCAAGTATGACAGACATTTGTTTACTGTATCGGTTCAAGTGTTAACAGTAAGATCGACTCAGATATATCTGTTAGCTGCTCCAGTTGTCACTTCAGAACACAATATACATGGAAAGACCAAAGATCTGTGTTATTTTTACTGAAACTGACTTTCAACAAGAAAGAAGAAGCACAGGATCCCCGTGAAGGCAATGATGAGTCCAGGGACGATGAAGGACATCCCCCACGCCGAGGAGACGAAGACTCCTGCGATGAGGGAGCCCAAGATGTTTCCCACCGAGGTGTGGGAGTTCCAGACGCCCATGATGAATCCACGCCTGATGGAACAGAAACAGTGAACAGTTATCCTCATGATGTAATTTCAAGTTTTTAATCATCATCAGTTGCTATAAAAGTTGGGCAATCATGTAACTGTGTATCAAATTGTGTTTGTCTGTTTAGCAACTCCTACATGTACATCTACAACAGAATAACTTAAAGTTAGCCCGATTCAAGATGGCCACCACTGCTCGTCAACTTTAGCAAACACAAAAATGGCTCTAACTCAGTCAGTTGACAGCGAGCTCAAATTTGTTGTGGTAGTAGTTGAGAGTCAGCCTCAACACGTACTCTGAGCACAAACAGATCACACAAGAGCTTTGGTAAAACTTTGGCATGGAAGCAGTGGATGATATGCATTCCTTCAAAGATTGCTACACCTGTGTGTGCATCTTTTTTACATCATTTGTCATCTTCTAAACTGTGTTTAGGAACAAAATAAATAGACGTAACAAGGCATCCATGTTATAAACAGACAAGAATATTTTACTTGGTGCCAAATAAAAAAATAAAAAACTATATTAGACAGGCATCTGTGTGTAAAAAAAAAAGACAGATTTGTTTTGTTTGTGGTCTTAAAAGGTGTAAACACTAGATGTCAAAAAAATAAAAAAACAACGTCTGGCTACACAGAGATAAAACTATCACTATGAACGACGTTCAAGGGTCAGGGCATGGAAGCTACAAGTCCAGGAGAAAACTCCAGACATCCCTCTCTTCAGTGACACGCTCTAGCACTTCCTGTGGGAACCCAAGGTGTTCCCAGGTCAGAGGATTTATAATCCCTCCAGTGAGTTCTGGTTCTGCCCTGTGGTCACTTCCCAGCAGGACATGTCCAGAAATCCTCCAAAATGGAGGCGCCCAGGGGGAGGCATCTAATCATATGCCTGAACCGCCTCAGCTGACTCCTTTTGATGCAGAGGAGCAGAGGCTGTAGTCCAACCTCCCCCTGGATGATGGAACTCCTCACCCTGTGTCTAAGGCTGAGCCCGGTCACCCTACCAAGGAAGTTTCATTTGGCAACTTGTATCAGGACATTGTTTGCCCAAATATTATCCAAGGAGGGCGCCCCACCCCGTCAACAGAACCGAGTGCCCTGCCTATCAAAATCGTCCTTCACCCCCCACCTCTCCTCAACAACTACTGGCACTGACGCAGCGCTAAGCTAGCAGCGCACAATACAGACACGCTAGCTAAAAAGCTACAGATGTGCTAGCCAAAAAGCTACAGACATAGCACTTTGCTTCTCTCATGTCACCCCCCCACCCCCGAAAACTGCAGACACTAACGTACAGGTGCACAACACAGACGTGTCCGTCTCCCTCCTTCTTATGTTGAGGACATTGGTTTTCAACCAGTTATCCTTATTCAGAGGTAAGGACTAGATTTTAGGTTTCAGTTTTAATTTTCTTACATTTTCTCCTAATCCTAAATAATAAATCCTAATCTAATAATCCCTCCCCTCATCAACAAAAATCCACAAAGACATGAGCGCCCTGTCAAAGCATAATGACCTAGGGGAAACACTGCAGGATCTTGTTTTTTGTCATGATCCAAACCTCATGACCACAGGTGAGGGTTGGAACGTAGACAGACCATAAATCAAGAGCTTTGCTTTCAACACAACTACTTCTTCACCAAAATCTACTGAAGCAACACCCTCATTACTGAAGACGAGCCACAATCCATCTCCCGCTCCATCCTACCATCGCTCAGAAACAAGACGTCCAGATACTTAAACATCTT
Organism: Garcialebias charrua; assembly: GCA_038048925.1. Lineage (NCBI taxonomy): Eukaryota > Metazoa > Chordata > Actinopteri > Cyprinodontiformes > Rivulidae > Garcialebias > Garcialebias charrua. The sequence goes on along the minus strand of JBBPBX010021170.1, from coordinate 8,525 downwards.
CACCTGAGATAAAGACTCCCCCCTGACCTGGAGGGTGGGGGCATTACACCTGTTTCCAGTCTTTTGTTCAAGGAAAAGTCCCAAAAAAACACACAAACCAACTGTAAAGTAAATACCGTAGCATTCTTTGAAGTCAAACCTAACACTTGCTGTCTCACATGCCAGTTAAAACATCTCACACCATCTGTAGGCACTTGGAGTACGTGTTGGAGACGACTCTGCTACAACCACACCAGAGTTTCGCTCAATTTCCCGTAAAAATCAACGATTTACAGCTATTTTTTATGTTTACTAAGAATAACTGGCTGCAACACCAATCTGAAATCAAGCGTATCCTAAATGTTCATAAGTTGTAGATGTACATCCAATGATTACTTTATGAGTGTTTCATTAAAAATATGTTTAATGGTTTTAGATATTTTGCTAATACAGTAAGTAGACAAATACAAACAAAGAGACAGGCAATCATGACTGTCTGTGTATTACAGCGACAGGCAATCAAAAGAAAATACTAGAAGTAAAAAAGTTCAGCACATCAAAAACTCTTAGGAGCCAAGCATGGGAAGAGAATCAAAAACAAAAGAGTGGACCAGCTTCATCCACAAATAACTTTTTTGATTTCAGCCCTCGAGCTCATCTCAGCTTCAGAAATAACTTATTTTATAAATGAATGTTGTTTGCACCCACCTTACAAAAACTCATTACATTATAAAAAAAACAACTTGTAGTTTTACTTTCAAGTGTTGCTGCGTGTTTGCTGCTTGTGAAAGTACAATCCTAGAACAGGAAACTGTCACTGAGCAGCCTGTTGTGATTTTTCTGTCACCTGACTTCTGAGACGCTCTTCTCAGCGTGGTGGGGTGGGACGCAGTCACACCGTGACTTTAAAAGCAACTGTTCTCACGCAGGTGATAGACCTAATGTCAAAATCATGTCAAAATAAACCAGTTGGACCAGTTTATCAAGCTCTGAGCGGCAAACTCTGTTACGAAAGGGGTCAAAATTAAAACTAATTTCAGTGCTTCACCTCCATTCAAATATCTGACATCATTTCTTGGTTGCAGGTTTCTCAACAAGAACATCATCAGACTCATTTGATGTTCTCTGTCGCTTTTTCCACATCAAAAATCAAAGATTACAGAAAAAATTTAACTTTCTCTTTGCTTTAAAATGTATCAAATGTTATGAAAGTCTACTCAGTAAAAAAAAAAGAGAAGCAATTTACTTTTAAAATATCATCTTGGGGGCCGTATTTGGCCCTCGGGCCTTGAGTTTGACATGAGACAATTGGCTGTTTAAAGTTGCTTTGTTAGAGCTGGTTTCACTGTGGTGTCAAAACGTGACAAATGTATCTTAAGTGTGCAAAGTCAGCAGGTGCACCCAGTACTCACTTCCCCTTTCCAAACCAGTTCCCGACACAAGCCACCACAGCTGGCCAACCGGTGGTCTGCATGAGTCCGTTCATGACCTGCAGAGTGAAGGCAACAGCCCGAGTTAACTCATTGAATTCTGAAAACTGCACACAAACTGGAGAGCTGGTTCTTCACGTTCTCTCAGTTAACCTGCAGAAATAAGCCTGGACATGAAGAGCAGTCATATGATGCAGCTGTGAGTCATGTGATGGGTGTGAGTCAGGCCTCAGCAAAAACTTTGGGAGCTTAAGTTTATAACGAGTACAACTGTGTGGTTAAAATACAAGATATACACTGTTTTATATGGCAACATAAAAGTTTTCAGTCTAAATAAAACATACAACAGTGTAAAAACTATTTATTTTAGTTTAAGAAGTTAAAATTTGTTGGAACGATAGTTTGGTTTGTGGTTTATAGTTTAAAGAGCACTTTTATCTACAGTTCCTCCTTCGAGGAGTCATGTGTTGCCTTGAGACTCTCAGACATCTCAAAGCTACAAAATGATATTCCAGTAAGGAGTGAACTAACAAAGAAACTTTTAGCTGACATTTTGAATCAGTCGATTCTCGTAACGCAAACTTCCAAGTTTAATGGAGAAAAATCTGAAAATACAAATATCTTTTTTTTAAAGTGACAGCAATTTTAGGTGGACAAACTGCTTGAAGACATTTAAATTAGTAAATAAATTAAATTAACTGCTGGAAAATTATAAGATAAATGGTTTGGGCGTTACCAAGGAATACATAAAATACGTTTTGTTTTAGAGTGAAGATATGAGTTTGCAATTACCGTATTATATCACTGTAATATAAATATATTTTCCCTTTAAATATTACGGAGTTAATGCACCTCTGATTTGTTTTTGAAAACTTCAGCGAAGCCAAACTTTTGTTTGTCAAGACCTTGGCGAGGCAGTGAATGTGTGCCAACAGGTGAAGTACCATGTCTGCAACCAGCTTGCTGCTCTGCTCAGCAAGAAACAACACGTCTGATGTCTTTGTTTCCCTTTTTTTTTCTGATGCTGTCAGATGAGCGGAGCAACATTTAACAAGGCACAATTTGTTTCTAAATGTCAGCAGAAAGGGCTGTGACTGTAGAAACACTGGTTTAATGAACAGCACAAACACTTTGTAAGTGAATACATATACCATACAGTAAGTCATGTAAAACAACTCAATTCATTTCATTTCCAAACCTGAGACTGAAAGTTTTTAGACATTCAAAGACAATTACTACCGGTAAATGGTTTTGAGCTGAGCTGACCACTTCTTTTATGCAGCACTTTAGGCTTTAATAAATCCACTAAAAGTATCCTGATGCATGCTCAATAATCCTAAGTATAAAGTATATTTTAGTTTTTTATAGGGCTATCAAAATGCCTAAAACAGTTACAGCAACTAATATCGTAAAATTAAACTCTTATATACTTTTCATATTACGTATATGCTTTCAAACGAATGTTTATTGTTGTGTGTACCTAATTTACGTTTTTTGTTAAAAACAGGTCTCTCTTGTAAATGAGTCCTCATACTAATCTGTATAAACAAAGGTTGAATAACCCTGATTCATGCTCAATAATCCAGGTAGAAAATCTTAAAAAGCTAAGTCTGGTCCTCTGGACATTCAAAAAATTGGATGTTCACATCCTTGATAGAGAGGAACGATGGTTTGAGAGAGGAGTAAAGGAGGCCATCTTTGTGAAAAGAAACCGTCCATCATTAAACCGGGGTGGAGGCCTCCGGGTTCAACTGTCCCCCTCTTACAATGCTGTTATTGCTAGTATCACTCAGCCCTCTGTGAATAGCAAACAACCATCAGGGTGCTAACGATCCATCGTTAGGCTGATGGTCCTCCTTGATCATGTGAGCAGCTGGTTTCGGCTGTCATCAGCCAACTGGTTGATCCACTGTGAGAGGGTGCTATTTATAAGACTGAGCTGAATACAGCAACTCAGAAGCTTCACTCCTCTTGTGTGTCAAGCCAGGAGGTGGAGGTGTCTTCTCACGCTGCTCGTCTATCGATCAAGGTCGGAGGTGTAATTTGGAGTACTCTCTAGGATACTTTCAACAAGGAAGTGAGATGGATGAATGTGAAGATTTAGATGAATCAGATAATTATAGTGTGGATGGTGATTTTTCTAAGAGTGGTGCTAAAAAGGGTGACTGGCAAACCGTGAATCGAGGAAACAAGAAGAGGAAAGGCATTGAGTCAGATGACAACAAAAGAGAGGAAAATAAGGGAGATGACATTAAAGTAATTATTAGATTCCAGAACCCATGTGCTTTGAATCCTTTGAAAATAAGTGAGGCTATACATAAAATAGCAGGTGAGGTGAAAGTTGTTAAGACGTTGAGAGATGGTAATCTGTTGGTGATTTGCAGTGATAGAGATCAGGTGCAGGGAATAATGAGATGCAAAACATTGTTGGGAATGGTCGTCAAACCACAATTATGGCAAGACAGAGTAAAGACGTTGGGAGTAATATCTGGAGTGTATACTGATTTGACGGAGGAAGAGATTAAAAGTAATGTAAAAGGAGCTCGGGTGATCAAAGTGAAGCGCTTGTTCTTTTCAAGTGAAGGAGTTAAGTGTCCTAGTAAATCGGTTATGTTAGTCCTAGAAGAGGAAAGATTACCTGAAAAAGTAATGATTGGATATATAAGCTATGCAGTAAGACAATACATTCCTCCACCAACCAGATGTTTTAAATGCCAAAGGTTTGGGCATATTGCTGCAGTGTGTAGAGCTAAGGCCAGGTGTGCTAAATGTGGTGGGGAGCATGAATATGGACAGTGTTCTGAGGGGATTAAATTGAAATGTTGTAACTGTGGGGGGGAACATAGTGCAGCATTTAAAGGGTGTGAGGTACATAAAAGAGCAGTGCAAGTGCAAAATATACATGCAACAGAAAAACTTACCTATGCAGATGCAATTAAGAAGGTAAATAAATTAAATGTTACTGTTAAAGGCACGTCTGCGCCACAAGCTCAATCTCAGGCGACGGTGCCTCCGTCTCCAGCGACAGTGACTCCATCTCGTGCGACTGAGCCAGTGCAAAGCAAGGAAACATTAGGAAATAAAATGGTAGTGGAGAAAAAGAAATTTGTTGCATTTATTGTGGAAGTAATAAATTGTTCAGCACAGACAGAAAGTAGAACAGAGCGAATTAAAATAATAATCAAAGCAGCAGAAAAATACCTTGAGATGGAAGACTTGTCTTTGGAATCAATTAATGCGGTTTTAACTACTGGGACGACTGACAATCAACCAGTTCAGTAATGGTGACCTCTGATGGTTTTTCCATATTACAGTGGAATGCAAGGAGCTTAATTGCTAATGGCCAAGAGTTTAAATATTTTATCGAAAAACAGAATGTTAAACCAAATATTGTTTGTGTTCAAGAAACCTGGTTGAAACCATCACTTGATTTTGTTCTTAATGGATATATAGCGTTACGTAAAGATAGAACTCCAAATGTAGGTGGTGGTGTTGCTATATTTGTTCAACATGGTATTAGTTATAAAGTTTTGGATGTAAATGAAGAACTGGAAGTCATAGGGGTTGAAGTATGGATTGACAAATCAAACTTTAATATAATAAATTTTTACAACCCTTGTAAAAAGTTAAGTAGAGAACGACTTGATCATATTTATGTAAAAGAAAACGGAAGACACATTTTTTGTGGAGATTTTAATGCTCATAATACCTTATGGGGAAGTAGACGGAATGATGAAAATGGGAATATACTTGAGGAATTTATGGATGATTTTCAGTTAATTTGTTTAAATGATGGAAGAGGTACTAGATTTGATGTAGGAAATGGAAATGAATCTGTAATTGATCTTACAATAGTGTCGGCTCAGTTAGCAGGAATTAGTCAATGGGACGTAATTAATGATAACCCCCTGGGAAGTGATCATTATCCGATTCTGCTTAAAATGCGTACATTTAAGGTGGTGGCTGAAGAAAATTGGCATCCTAAATGGAAAATGAAGGGAGCTAATTGGACATTATATAATAAGGTGGCAAGTGACGAACTTATGGCTATTTTACCGAATTTAAATGGTGATATTGAGGTATTAAATTCAATGATTACTAAGATAATAATTGGATCTGCAGAAAGAACCATTGGCAAATCTACTGGATTAAGAGGAAGAAAAATGGTTCCTTGGTGGAATAATGAATGTAAAGAAGCTATTAAGATTAGAAATAAAGCATTTAGAAGGTTAAAATTAAACCATTCGTTTGATAACTTAATGGACTATAAAAGAGCACAGTCTAAAGTGAGGCGAATAATTAAATTGTCTAAAAAGAATTATTGGAGGGGTTTTTGTAGTACTATTGGAACGGACGTTAAAGTTAACGAGATATGGGGAATGATTAGGAAGATGGGAGGACTTAGGAAGGAATTTTCTTTACCTATAATTAAAGATGGTCAGTGTGAAGCTAGGACAAATAAGGATAAAGCAGAGATGTTTGCTAGGTCCTTTGTGGAAGTGCATAGCTCTCAAAACTTGACGACTGAAGAATTATCAAGGCGGACGGAAATAATTGCAGATAATATAGACATTTTCAGTAGAAAAGGAATAGATGGAAGTATTTTAGATAAGGACTTTACATTGTTTGAATTGAATAGAGCTTTGATTGGAGTTAAGAATACGTCTCCGGGTAAGGATGGCATATGCTATAAGATGATAGAACAGTTATCAGATGCTGCTAAAGGAGTAGTTTTACGGTTGTATAATAAAGTATGGGAACGAGGTGAACTGCCCTCCGGTTGGAAACATTCAGTCGTTGTACCAATAGTAAAACCAGGTAAGGATAAGGTAGAGGTAAAAAGTTATAGGCCTATTGCTCTTACATCCAATTTAAGTAAGTTAATGGAGAGAATGGTGACTAGAAGATTAATGTATGAACTAGAAATCAGAGGTCTTTTGTCTCCTTATCAAAGTGGCTTCAGAAGTGGACGGACAACTTTAGATCCTATTGTGTGTTTAGAAAATGAAATAAGAAAGGCTCAAGTAACTAAAGAAATTCTTTTAGCTACATTTTTTGATATTGAAAAAGCTTATGATATGCTTTGGAAGGAGGGATTATTACTTAAGTTGGACAAAATGGGAATAAAAGGAAAAATGTTTAACTGGATCATGGATTTTTTACAGAATAGGACAATAGAAGTAAGAGTGGGGGTTAATTGTTCAAATATTTATGCAATACAAAATGGGACTCCACAGGGGAGTGTATGTAGTCCGTTGTTTTTTAATGTAATGATTAATGATATTTTTGATAATATTGACTTTAGAATTAGTAAAGCATTATATGCAGATGATGGGGCATTGTGGGTGAGAGGAGGTAATGTCAGTGTTGTTAATAATAGAATGCAATCAGCAATTGATGAGGTTGAAACGTGGTCAAAGACATGGGGGTTTCGTTTGTCTACTGAGAAGACACAAGTGATATGTTTTTCGAAGAAAAGAGTTACTCCTACGGTAGACCTTAGGTTATATGGTACAAATTTGAAACAGGTAAATATTGTACGGTATCTAGGTGTATGGTTTGATGAAAAACTTTCGTTTAGGATACATATACAGAAAATTGTTGACAAATGTAAAAAAGGTATTAATATTTTGAGATGTTTGTCAGGAAGTGGTTGGGGGGCTTCAGGCACATCTTTAAAGAGAATGTATGATGTTTTGATTCGCTCTGTGTTGGACTATGGATGTGTCGTTTATAACTCAGCGGCAAACTCCTTATTGTTAGAGTTGGATAGAATACAAGCTAAAGCGCTCAGAATATGTTGTGGAGCTTTTAGAACGTCTCCGATTCCTGCTCTGCAGGTGATTACTGGAGAAATGCCACTGGACTTGAGGCGGATGAAAATGTCAGCAAATTATTGGTTGAATTTACAAGGACATGAGGATAGTCATCCTACTAAAAATGTTTTCAGAGAATGTTGGGAGTATGGTCATAATGTACGCAGTTTTGGGTGGGATGGAAATATGTATGCAACTCATCTGGGAATAATTAATATAGCGTGCTGTAAAACTGTAAATAAATCAATAATTGCACCATGGATGTTTGAAATGCCAATAGTAGATTTAGAAACCAAAAAAGTAGAACAGTCCTGTGGAGGTTTGTATCAAATTGTTCAGCAATATTTAGACATACGTTATGTAAATATGACAAAAATTTATACAGATGCATCTAAAGAGAAAAATGGTAGAACAGGAGTAGCTGTCTATATTCCTAAACTAAATTTTTTTTTGAAACGGAGAACAACAGATAATTTATCAATTTTTTCAGCGGAAATGTTGGCTATACTTTTGGCATTACAATGGGTGGTGGAGGAAAGGCCCAGTGAGGTAGTCATCTGTTCAGATTCAATGTCTTGCCTAACTAGTATTATCAGTGGAAAATCTGACAGCCGCCCAGATCTTATCGCAGAAGTTAATTGTTTGGTTTATGAAATAATGCAACAGAATATAAGTATTCAATTCACATGGGTTCCGGCACATAAAGGAATTGTTGGCAATGAAAAAGTTGATAAGTTGGCTAAAGAAGCAGTTAAAGCAAGAGAAATTGAATATGATGTCCCATTAAGTAAAGCAGAAATAAAAATAATTGTTAAAGATAAAATAAATGATATGTGGCAGGAGAGGTGGGATTTAGAGGCAAGAGGAAGACATTTACATAACATACAGAAGGAGGTACTCCTAAGTGACGATAGTAGTTTAATGTCTAGGAGAGAGGAAGTATGGATTAACAGGTTGAGGATTGGGCACACTACATTAAATAGTGGTCTAAAGATAATAGGAAAACATCCATCAGGTGACTGCTCTAATTGTGGGGAACTGGAAGGAGTGGAACATGTGTTGATTTATTGTAAGAAATATGATAAAGAAAGGAAGGCACTGGAAAGGGTAATGGGGAGTTCGGTGACAATGGTTACTTTATTGAAGAAAAATCAGTCACAGGATATAACTAAAGCACTTGTTAAATATTTGAAAGTTACAAAATTAGCTGACAGGATTTAGTTTTTTTTTTTTTTTTTTGAAAGTACATAGACTCTTGAATTACATCTCCGTCCGGTTGATGGCGGTAATACACCGAGTT
>JBBPBX010021169.1:16189-35601 GCA_038048925.1 Garcialebias charrua | reverse complement strand
ATACAGAAGACTCACACAGTCATTATTGATTGGGAGAAGTAAGTGGAGCTCAGCAGTAACCAGAGAGGCAGAACTGTTAAGGAGCCAAGGTGGAGGAAGAAAGGAGGAGGGAGGAGGGGAGGTGACGAGGAGGACATGCAGAGAGAGAGAGGAAATAAAAGGAGAACTGGACAGCAGGAGCACTGAGAGGGAGCTGTTTGTCTTGTGTTTGTCTTAACATGAAGCATCTTGGAGGAGCCAGAGAGCAAACATGCTCAGGAACACAGCAGCCAGCCCCCACTCGGCTCCACCCAGACACCTCCTTCCACCCCCTTGCCTCACACCCACCCCAACATCCCCCGAGTCTCTCCGTAGGATCTGAGAGCGGCTCGGCTCAAGCCCGGACACGTGTGAGAGAAGGAGGAGTGGGAGCGAGCTGCGTTCACTTGTTTATTTGTGACTCCGGCGGTGTCGATATGTGGGAGGGGGGGAGCATGGGGGAGGGGTGATTGGGTGACAGAGGGAACAGGAGATAAAATGCGTTTGCGAGGGAGGGATGGTAATATGTCCTGCTCCTGCAAATTGATGGAGGAAAGGGAGGAAAATATGCTGGTGAAGATTCTCAGTCATCCAGGACATGATAAAATTTAAAAAAAGACGTTAAATACAGAAACAACTGGACTTTATTTGTAACGGAAGACGTTTCGCTCTTCATCCGAGGAGCTTTCTCTTTCAAAGAGCAGAGAGTGAGAGAGCAAGGTTTTAAAGGCTGAGATAAGATACAACACACCTATGTAAATTGACAAATCACACATCACACCTTAACAGTAGGGGTTTCTTAAGGTCTTTGTTAGTCGAGGCTCCTCTGTTTCCATCAGGTGTGAAAACCGTCTGGGAATCGGTCCTAAAGCTGCATTATATGTTTTTGAAAGTTGTAATCTGAAACCTCCTCCCCTGTTAAGAGAAGGCTTTTCTCCCTTAACATATCGCACCCCACCTACCCCCCTCCACGGAGAACTCTCTGTAGCTATGTTTACATGGACATAAGTAATCGGATCAAACGGCCGAACGGATCAAAAGTGCGTCATGTAAACACCCCGGTCGGGTTATTTTTTGTGTATTCGGCGTGATCCGACCTAATTTGCGATCCGTTCGAAACGGGTGGTTTACGCCGATCCGTAGCCCGATGTGTGCGCATGTAAACACATGATCTGTTCCTTTTACCGGACTGTGGGAAACTGTCCTGACTGCGCATGTGCGCTGCGCGCACCCCCATCCCTCCCTCCCTCTCCCCCCTCGTGTTTACTTCTCCGCCTGGGCTGGCTAGTGGGTAGATGCTAACGCATGGTGGGGAAGTAAAACTGGTCGGTGAGCGATGCAACATTTGTAATGGAAACGTTAAAATAGCTCAAAACTATCGAACGCCTTGACCGAACGTGTAGTTATTCAAACAAGTACATGAAAAGCTGGAAGAAGCTGGAGATCGCTGGAAGAGCTTAAAGCTAAGTGCTACAAAGCTAAAAACAAAAACGGGACAAGTGGCTACGACCCCACCACTTTTTTATTTTACGTGTTGATGAACTGATGAGAGATCTGCCACTTCCAACACAGCAGGCAGCGGTGTGGATCTTATGAGGAGGAGAGGAATCTGAGGAGAGGAAGCTAACCAGGAGCAAAGCATCCTTTCTGGTAAGTTAGACTCTTCAAAACACATTAACCCTCTGTACTGTATTACTTGAGTAATTAGAAACAACAAATATGTAAAAATGTAATTATAATAAGAAATAAGAGTAGCTGTAGTGCTAGCATAGAACTACAGTATACTGTATTGTACATTAAAACTCCAACTAACCACATAATTAACCTAACATTTCAACATATCAGGGGTCCAGTTAAACTTTATTTTGTTTGTTTTTCAGATGATGAGTCCAGCTTTGAAGAGGCAGCTGGCAGCAGCACACAACAGACAGTGGCAGGTGATGGTGGCAGGTGATGGTGGCAGGTGATGGTGGCAGGTGATGGTGGCAGGTGGCAGAAGATGCAAGAGTCCCACGTCTTAGGAATCCCAAGAAGTTCACACATGTGCTTTAGAACAACTCAAAACTGATTTGAAAATGTTTCAATTCTCCACAACCATGTTTCTTTGTGCACTGACAGATCTGTAAATGTATTTTTTACACAGACATTAGGATTGATAGTTTATGGTACAATTAAGATGTCCTAACTTAATACAGTCAGATGGTTTAATAAGGACTCTGAGTTTCTGCATGACTCACAGGATAAAAACACATTTGCTGTTCTATCAGGATACAGAAACATACATTTTGGAAGTAAAATCGATTATTTTGTCACCAATTTTGTTGTCCTAAATCACATGCATACATTGAAATTGTGAAAGTATGTGATGAGTTGTTAAAGAAGTTACTGAATTACAGGTTACTGTAGTTTTTAAATGACCAAAGAAATTTTTTGTTATCATTACAAGATGTGATCTGTGCACATCGTCTGTTTTGTACAAACGTTTTGAACGTTTAATTTTTATGTTTTTCTGATATACCTCAAATTGCACTAAGAATGAAACATGTTTCAAACAAGCAATTTCAACTGTTTACAAGAATGTGTTAAACTGTTTGGTCCATTAAAGAGCTCAGATGTTCACTAGTATTACTTGCAGTTGTTTATTGTGATAATAATTTTATACAAATGTTAACTGCATGTGAACACAAATACATAAGTACAGTATCTTTTTAGAAGAACTCTCCACTGTGACTTCAGAAACCCGGTCATCTCTACCTCCACCTGACAGCGCCAAGGTAAACATTAAATGACTTGTTGAGGAGTCAGACGAGGACAGTTTGCGTATCCTTTGACGAGCCAGTCCAACAGCGGGCACGATCACCAACAATGAAGAGACGGACGTCCTTTGCTTCAATGTTCCTCACAGACTGCAAAAAAGGACATGCCAATATTTAGTGTTCAACTTTTTATTTGTTTAAAGTTATGGTTCAAACAAATTTTATTTGAAAGAAAACTTTACATCTAAGTATGTCTTCTGATATACTTAGCTGTAATAGTTGTAAAATTAAATACAATATAGTAAATGTTAGCCTTACATTTTGGCAACATTTAACTATTTGTTTAAAGACATGGTTCAAACATTTTATTTTAAATAAAACTTTACAGCTAAGCATCTCTACTTTGAGATACTTCTTAGCTGTAATCGTTGTAGTAATACTAAATACAATATAGTAAATACAGTATTAGCCTTACTTTTGTCAACAGATGAGCCCTTTGATAGAGGTCTGAGTGGCGCAGGACATTCGTGACACTGATGCTCCAGAAACAGGAAAACAGAGGAAGAATAGTAATTAATAACAAATACAGACAGTATCACGCAGACAGGTAGAAAAATAAAGGACAAAAAGTTTATTAGCATACAGCGTTTTTATTATCTTACCAACAGTTGTTGTCCACGACAGCTTGGAGGACAGAGGACGTCCAGCGCTCTCATCCTGTGAATAAAAAAACTAAAAGCACGCGCTGCTTCACCTGTAGTTCAATCAGGGAGTGCAGTAAAAACTCAGTCGCCGTCATTACAATCTGGTGCGGGTCCATTTTGGACGCGTATGTTTACTTTCGTCCCGGAAGTAACTTCTTCTTCTGTGGTTTTTACGAAAGTAACTTCCTCTTCGTTTTTTTTTTTTTAAGGGGAGTGTACCACTCTGCGCATGTCAGAACTTCTGATCAGAATAAAAGCCTGCTGCATGTAAACACTCGTCATGAACGGATTGTGCCCATGTAAACGGTGCTATCTAATTATGCAATCGGAGCACATTTCAATCCGGTCACAGAATTTTGCCCATGTAAACATAGCTTGTGAGCGCTTATCAGAAACGCTAGCTGGAAACATCAACAGAAATGTGGCTGATCTGAAAAAAGGCTCATTGACTAATCTCACCGCTTGGACCTCAAATGCATTTGTAATTTGTCTTGACTGTGCTTGCTGGTAGAGTTTTTTGATGTCTCATGTTGTGTCCTAATAGAACAAGATGTGAAAGTTTTTTTTTTGTACTACCACTATCTATCCTCATGGTTTTCTCCTTTTTTATATCTAAGATTATCATTCTGATCAGGGATGAGATGGCCGTGCTGATAATCAGTTGCAGCTTCACACACTTAGTCCCCCTTCAGGATGTGCGTACATGTTCACGTTGTACCTGGTGCAATGTCAATAAAGATATTCTGATTCTGATAAACAGCTTCCTTCACCCCCCTCTCAAACCACCTGTACTGTACTCTCGGTCCAAAATGTGAACATTCTGGTCCTCAAATGAGTGTCCCTTGTCCGTGAGGTGGAGGTGAACAGCCGAGTTTTGTCCAGAGGAGGTGGCTCTCCTGTGCTGGAGTCTCAGAGAATTTCAGAAGGATTTTCAACAAACACAACATCCCAGTACATTTCAAACCCAGCAGGACTCTCAGACAGAGGCTGGTCCATCCTAAGGACAAAACACCCACACACAAACAGAGTGGTGTAGCGTACGCGGTCCAGTGCAGCGAGGACTGTCCAGACTAGGGATGTCCCGAGCCGATCACATGATCGGAAATCGGTCCCGATCACGTGATTTCAGACTCGACTCAAATCGGGCGTTACACACCGATCAGGGATCGGATATATATGTGTATATTTATTCTAAACACAAACGGGAATATTATATTAACTGTATGTTGAGTTACAGAGTCAAATTGTCTCAGAACAAAACATGCACGATATTTTTGCAGCAGTGCCTGCCGTAAAGCAGTGACTGTCGTAAAAAAGAAGCGGAACGCGGCATTAACTTGAAGTGGAGGCAGCGATGTCTGTCGTGTGGAGATATTTTAAAGTGGATGACAAAGATATTGCGTTTGCAAACTGTGAGATATGTAAAGTTCGTATTTCAAGAGGAGGTAAGGAAAAGGCTGCATTTAACACAACAAACCTGATTAGGCACATCAGAAACAAACACCCGACACAATACACAGAGTTTAACCAGACAACCCAGCTGAAGACGATCAGCTCACGCTGCAAGAGACTTTATAATTTATATTTATCTCATAAAGAAAAACATACACTTCCTTCTGTGAAGCCACAGGAGGAGAGTTAAGGAGTGCTGTTCAGAAAAGCATGTTACTAGCCTTATTTTATAAAACTGACACTTTAAGTTTCTTATTTGTTTACATGCCTGCTCAGTATTTTAAGTTGAGCTGCTTATTTTAAATTAGACATTTTTATTTCATACTGTTGCACTAAACTTCAATGTGAAGATTTAAAAAAAAAATCTTATTACTTGATTGTTCAATCTACCTCACAGAAGTACTCTGTTAAATGTTAAGGGACATCTGTATCCGTTTCTTTTTTTTCTCTTCATTTTAAAAATGTATTTTAGAAGTGTCGGATTGGGACTCGATATCGGCCAATCCTCAAATTAAAGGACTCGGACTCGGGGTCAGAAAAACCTGATCGGGACATCCCTAGTCCAGACCTCTACATTGGGGAAACTAAACAGCCTCTTCACAGACTAATGTCCCAACACAGGGACAGGGCTAAGGACACAGAGGAGCTAGGTCAGGACTATTCAACTGGTGGCCCAGGGGCCAAATCAGGCCCACGGGTGTGCTCAGTTCTGACCATCAGTGTGTTCATTTTAAAACAAAACTAGGGTTTAAAACATCTGTGACATGATTTTGTAACAATGCATAAAATTGCCCAACATAAATATCTTGTATCATTCAGCTATGTTCGTTTTTGCAAACAAAATGATAAATCAATTTAATTTTGATTTTAAAGTGATTTTAAACTTTGCGCCGTGTTTATGGGCCATTGCTGTTCATCGTTCTTTAGTTTTAGCAGGTCGCTTTCGTAAATGAGCCCATGAGGTTCAATAAGATTTACCTGACTAAATAAAGGTTGAATGAAAATGGGGCCAAGATGGTGTAGAGGCAGGGCTGCCGACTTGGGACCCGAAGGACCCAGGTTCGAACCCCGGCCACTACACACCTTGGGGTGTCTATGAGTGCACACCTATTTCCCCAGCTCCCCGGGCGCTTTCTATGGCTGCCCACTGCACCACCTGGTGGTGGTTGGGTTAAATGCAGAGACGAATTTCGTCTTGTATGGGAAACATACACAGATGACAAAAATGACATTTATTTATTTTTATTTTTTATTCACGGGAAATCCAATTACATGCAAATGCAACATCTGCGTCTGCGTCTGTCTTTAAATCGCCTGCAGATCGCCTTTTTTTTTTACTTGAAAAATGCCTTTACGTTGCGTCGCATTTGGGTGTTCTAATATCATCAGTGAACAAGTGAGCCTTTTCACTTTCACAAAAGATGAAATACTTGGTCAAGAATGGAATAAATAAAGCTGCCCCCACTTGGAGCTCCCTCGCTTCCTGAAAAGGTAAAATTCAAATAAATACAAGTGCAGACCTAAATTAGAACCTGCTGTTTCTTGTTAATCTAACTTTCTGCTTCCCAAACTGAAGACAAATAGCTCAAATCTTCACTTAGATTGATAAATTCGTCTGGTTTTAAATGGTCCGCCATTAATATGTAAAAGCGTACCAAAGCCCTCTGACCGATACTACGTCACAGATGTTGCATTCGCGTGTAATCGGATTTCCCATGAATAAACACGCGTACGGCGCGAAGTTTAAAATCACTTTAAAATCAAAATTAAATTGATTTATCATTTTGTTTGCAAAAATGAACATAACTGAATGATACAAGATATTTATGCTGGGCAATTTTATGCATAGTTACAAAATCATGTCACAGACGCTTTAAAGAATGAAACAAACTTACTTAATGAGAATAACTGCTGGATGTCCGGCCCCTAAGCTCTTGGCTTTCAGTAACGGTGGCCCCCCCGGAGCAGTTTAGTTGACTAGCCCTGAGCTAGGTGTTTACAAGCAGAACATGTGCCTGTTTGAACTCCAAAGAAACAGAAGTTTGTTATGTATCGTAATAGTATGCAGAATTAAGAAAGACCTATGTGTGTGCACCTGTTTGTCATTAGAGATGATTTTTCTGTGATAGAACGTCTTTAAGTTCATTCTGACCTTCCACCATGAAGGTTAGGTTATTATGTACAGTATGTGCAAGATTTTCTGTTAGTAAAATATCTTATAATCCACTGGATCGGTCTATCATGAAAGTAAAACTGGGTAACTTTAGAGGCAACCTGATTCTACATGTCTGCCGCAGCTAATTAACCTTATCCAACACAAAAAAAGACAATTACTCCATCAATTTTACTTGGGCTTGTGACAATAACGAATTTTGTCGGGCGATTAATTGTCTCAAATTATTGCGATAAACGATAATATTGTTTGAAATTTGACAATGGTTAATTGTCAAGTTTTAGAATAAATGTTGATTTGTTTTGAGTGTAGCGCCTTTGTTGACCACCTAATGGCAGTATAAGACTGTTTGAGCCAAAGGATGGATTGTTGAGCAGCGTGTCTCTTTAAGAAAAATGGGAGGGAGGGTCCTTGATGTGACATGTGCTGGCGTGGTGACATGGCGAACGGTGGTTTGAGCTCTTTAGCTTTTTTAACACAAAACTTTTAATAAAAAATAAAAAAACAGTAAACAAGTTCTCAGCTTCTTTTTGCAGAGAAAACAACTTTTTACACAAAGGCACAGGTTTCAACAGTGAATGTTGTTGCTTCGACTAGACAGAGGTTTATTCCTGAGGTCGGACTGTTAGCTTAGCTCGTAGCTTAGCTTCTCAGCTTAGCTGCTTTTAACAATCCAAAAATACGATTTTGGCTAAAATATGATGTGATGGTAACATGGTCATTCTCAACACATAATCCAAGCGTTACTTTCAGGGCTTGACGGAAATGGGTACAACGCCGTCAATATACTGGTTTGAAAGGTGGTGGATGATATGCATTGAAGTAGGAAACCCTGTCTGCATTGCTCATGTGTAGACGATAAACAGCCACAGGAGAGAAAAAGAACGAAAGACGAAAATGAGATTGAGAAGATGATGAAACAGAAATGGAGAAAGGCTTATTTAGCGTGAGCTTTGAAAACCTGTACATTTGTTGCACGAGGCTGATTGTTGTGACTCGCACCGTTATCGTCACCGGCGTCAGACCATACGTGTCAACGCCTGACGATTTTTTTTTTTTTACACGCGTTCATTCACGCACAGTCAAAACCTCCCGCTTCCATCGATCAGAGTGACACCAGAAGCTTCCTCTGAGGCTGCCGCCTGTCAATCCGCTCTCATCCAATCATTACTCAGATAACCCCAGAGACCCGCCCACGAAGCTCCACACAGCTGCTTGTGCAAAAGAAGAAAAAAAGAAGAGGCGCATCCGTCTCACGATCACCGTGTCACACACTGAGGCGACCACATCATCCGTCACACACAAACATCCACAGGCTCGCGCCTTTGTTCCCCTCTGCTCGCCGCTTCCACTGAGAAATCCACCGCCATGGCGACGGTAACCGCAACGACGGGTATAAATTAGCGTCGTGGCAATATGCAAAGCGAGGGAGCGACAATTAAAGCTTGACTAACGAGCTTTTGAGGAGCGAGGCCGAAGTTTCCCCGAGCAGCTGCTAACTGGATTAGCTTACGCACACACGCGGAAACAGAGGGACAGGATGGAGCGGAGAGATTTTTAAGCACCACCTGTGAGACACACAGCAAAAAGGCTAATACACATATACTAGTGTACACATATATACTAGTACACACAAATACACTAGTACACACAAATACAGGCAAATACACAAACTATACCACACAGCCAGGATCAAACAAGAACCTATTATTTTATGATACGCAAGAAACATCCATCCATTCATGCATCTGTTCATCCATCCATCCAATCCAATCCATGCAACCATCCATCCATCCATCCATGCATCCATCCATCCAATCCATCCATCCATCTATCCATCCATCCAATCCATACAGCCATCAACCCATGCATCCATCCAATCCATACAGCCATCAACCCATGCATCTGTTCATCTATCATCCATCCATCCATGCATGCATCCATCCATTCCATCCACTCATCCATCTATCCATCAATCCAATCCATGCATCTATCCATCCATCAAATCCATACAGCCATCAACCCATGCATCAATCCATCCATCCATCCATCCATCCATCCATGCATCCATCCATCCACTCATCCATCTATCCATCAAATCCATGCATCCATCCATCCATCCATCCATCCATCCATCTATCCAATCCATGCATCCATCAATCATCTATGCATCTATCCATCCATCCATGCATCCTTCCTTCCTTCCATCCATCCATGCATCCTTCCATCCACCCATCCAAGCATGCATGCATCCATCCATCCATCCACCAACCCATCCATCTATCCATCCATCTGTCCATCCAATCCATGCAACCATCTATCCATGCATCCATCCAATCCATGCATCTATCCATCCATCCAATCCATGCATCCATCCATCCATCCATCTATCTAACCCATGCATCCATCCAGCCATCATCTATGCATCTATCCATCCATCCATGCATCCTTCCTTCCATCCATCCATGTATCCTTCCATCCATCCATCCAAGCATGCATGCATCCATCCATCCATCCAGCCATACATCCATCCATCATCCATGCATCCATAATCCAATCCATGCATCTATCCATCCATCAAATCCATGCATCCATCCATCCATCCATCCATCCATCCATCTAATCCATGCATCCATCCATCCAGCCATCATCTATGCATCTATCCATCCATCTATGCATCCTTCCTTCCATCCATCCATGTATCCTTCCATCCATCCATCCATCCAAGCATGCATCCATCCATCCATCCATCCATCCACCAACCCATCCATCTATCATCCATGCATCAATTTATCCATCCATCCATCCATGCATCAATTTATCCATGCATGCATCTATCCATCCATCCATGCATGCATCCATCCATCCATCCATGCATGCATCCATCCATGCATGTATCCATCCTCTTTACTCACTTCTTCCATTCTGGTCAGGGTAGTTGGTTGTAGACTGAAGACACCCACCTGCAAGCCTCTAGTATGTGACGTTGTAAACAAAACAATGTGAAAAGAAGTGACTGTTGTTTACAAAGACATGCTCAAACAGTTTGAGCAGATTTGTTGATCAGTGATGATTATTCTTTGCATTATGGCCATGTTTCAAACCAAGTGTTTGACCTTTACTAGCACCACAGGAGCCTTCAAGCTTTTCATCAGACATTTAGTCTATTTAAGAGAACAGCCACCGAGTAGTTTGGTCTGGTTGTGTGCACAAACTTGAAAGCTGTCTGAGGTGTTCAGAAAGAGGAATAAT
Source organism: Garcialebias charrua (assembly GCA_038048925.1). Taxonomy (NCBI): domain Eukaryota; kingdom Metazoa; phylum Chordata; class Actinopteri; order Cyprinodontiformes; family Rivulidae; genus Garcialebias; species Garcialebias charrua. Next base: position 25,246 of record JBBPBX010021169.1, on the reverse strand, counting down.
GAAAACATGTTAAAGGTCAAGACTTCAAAGACCATCTCCAATCAGCTTCATGGTCCTCTGAGCACATCTGACAAGACTACAGTAATAAAAAGTATACGTTTCATGGGACTGTAGCCAAACTTTCAGGACATGGACGCAAGAGTTGATGCAACCCCATTGAAAAATGTGGATGGTAGAAAAAGAGCTGAGGAACCCATAATGCATTCAAGCTGAAGAAGGAGCATCAAATGTAGAACCACTAGGCTGAGGAACAGCTTCTACCCTGAGGCTGTCAGACTCATGAATAAATAAATAATAAGAATAAACACTGCAAAATGTCACATCATGCTGATGCTGATCTGTTTCTTGTTGCTGCGTTCATCTGTGACCATCTGCTCATGTTCGTGCTGCTGTTTATAATGATGTTTTTCTACTACATTAGGGCTTAGTGTATTACTAGCTGATGTGATGTCTCTCTTAGTTAATCCTAGATGTTATTATTGTTTTTCTCTTGCATTTGTTGTTGGATGTAACTGGGACCCTGTGTACATAATCTCGTTTTCAACACATGTACTACATGCGGTGCAAATGACAATAAATTCTCTCTGACTCTGACTCTGACTCTGACTCTGAACTCCAAAATCAAAGCACGTCACTTTCTGATTGTACCAGCCATCACATAAAAACTGGTTAAATCATGTCATCTGGACCAGTTTCTTTAAGTGAAGACATGATTTAACCATTTTTGTTGTTATCTACCTGGATGATTGAGTTTACAAAACATTCATCCATCACATTTTGAATCAGAACAGGTTTCATGAAGAAAGACACAGGATGGCTCCACTACAGAAAAACACTAAAAACACGTTGGCAAGAACCAAAGTTTCTGGAACTGATGAGACAAAACTGGAACATTTACGATCACATCAGTTGTGTTTTATTTGTAATCTTTTTTAACATAATTTTGGAGAAGGGTACCAATACATCTATTACATGTCAGGAGAAGTTTTAGCTCCAATTTAGTGAAAAAGTTTCAATACAGGAGAAGTTCAAATGACCCCAAAAATACTGGGTTACTACCAGGGTCTTAAATCAGGAAAACAAAGGTGTTAACGCTGACGTATTATATTAAAAATAAATGTGCCTCTGTTTGTCATGTCGTGTCTTTATTTGTTCGAATGCTCACCTCGACATTCAGAGGAATGTCGCCACTTTGTGTCTGCTGCACCAACAGTTATATTAAATCACTGTGACGTTAAATCACTGTGATTAAGGAAGTCGAGCATTCAACCTAATCTGATCCACCTCTGTAATTTCCTTCTCAGATATGGGTTTGAGAGATTTATGAGTGACAGTCTGCCGTCAGAAAAGCTCATATGGTTAGTTTGCATAATTAAAAATATTTACTAAAAACATATTTTATTATCTGCCAGTTACGGATAGAACAGAGAACGTTTTGCACGTCAGACGTCGCCTTTATTTCTCTTTCGTTTCACTTTCAAGATTCCTCACCCTGCAATAAATCCACAGATTTCTATATTCACCTTCTTTTTTAATTCCTGCACAAGACTCCTCTCTTTTCCCGGTCTCCTCTGCTCCTTCAAATAAATCTCTCCTCCCTCCTGTTACCCCACCACCTCCCTAAATCTGTGAAACACATTCAAACAAACATGTGCACACAAACACACGGCCCTGCAGGCAGCAGCAGCCACAAAGGCCTTATATTAATAAATCTGCTCCTTTATTGGTGCCGAGTGTCTCTGGCAGAGAAAGAGAGGGAGGAGAAGAGGGGAGGGGGAGGAGGACGAACAGGACAGGAGATGCAGAGATCACCAGAGGGGGGAGGAGGAGGTGACTGACTGTAGCCATATCATCAGCAGAGGAACAGCAGAGAGTGAGAGACGGGAGATTAAACGCCGCACGGTGGAGTTTTTATTACCAGAAACAGGTTTCACTTGTGTGATTGTTATTAAAGGTGCAGTCCACCCACATCGTGACGCCCCTCGTTCTGAGCGTTATTACAAACACCTGACACCTGGCTGAACCACCGGAGCGTTCGGAGTGGGCTGCGCCAGTCGCCGGGAAACAAACTGCCCGAGGTGGGCTTGGGGTAATGACGGCAGCTAGCTTGGCTTAGCGGTCCAATCTCAGCCATCAGTCAGCTGTGACAGATTGGGGATATGAGCTAAGGAGCAGTTTAGCTTTGGTGCTTGCCTGGTGTGTGAGTGCTGGAGCCTGTGTGTCTGGGGGGAGGCCATCAGTGCTACTAGTGTTGCAGAGGCATCAATACACTCTTGACAGGCCATTTTCCTATGCCTGTTCCCAGCCTTGGCTTGTTGCTGGGGCAACTACCGCCATTTTACCTTCTCTGGCTGCACAAAGAGCAATCTGAAGCGTTTTACAAGCCAACGACTTACTATTTTTTATTATTCAAACCTGTGCTAGTGGGTCGTCCGCGTGCGTCAGTGTTTGCCAGGTGTACGATAATTATCGTATTTGTACGAAAATTTTGCCCTCTGTACGATGTACGATCAATAATCCCGAAAAAGGCCAAAAATACGATAATTTGACCATTCTGTGAACGTGTAGTTGTGATCGGTTGTCATCAGCCTGTCGCAACAATCTGTCTGAGTTTTTTTGTGAACCCTGAAGGCGTCTTGAAATTCCAGCCAATCGTGCTTTTCTAAATGTGACATGAGTGACGTATATGCAGAACAACGACCATGATTGGCTGAATAGTCCGCTGCGCCCGCCCCATGCGTTAGAAAAAGCAGAGCCGTGACACCGATCCAGAAGAAGTGATGAAAATGATAGAACGTTTATATAAAGTTGAACGTTAAATTATAATAAAGAAATATATTAAGAAAATATGACAGGAAAACAGGGACATTACTGATACAGGAAGACATTTACACAACAAAAAAGGTAGGATATACAAGGAAAGCAGGAAGAAACAGTCAGGAACTTACTCGCATTAGAACAGGACACACCGACCTTAATAAATCTCTTAAAATAATTAGAAAGTATGCAACAGGACTGTGACATGTGCACCAGCAATTTCCCTGAAACGGTTCAACATGTCTTTGTGGAATGTCCAGGGTATGAAACAGAAAGAAAGCATTTCCAAAAATAAATAAATAAAATGAATATTAAATTTACAATTAGGGATGTTTTTAGTAGTGATATCAGTAAAGTTAAAGATCAAGTTATTATTTTCTTGAAAATACAAACTTAATAGACAGAATTTAGTTGAGTTATTAAATTAATTTTACAGAATTAGTTTTTTTTTTAAATCTCCTGTCCACACTTCAGCTCGGTGGTGGAAGAAGAGGGGGAGGGGCTTATTAGTTGCCACCAGACATTAATACGTATTATTGTCTATGGTTCCCACCAGTACTGACGCCACAAAGCTGGGGGTGCCTGTTAGACGCTATTCAACAACAGAGTGACTATAGAGCATACTTGTTATTTTGTTTATGACGGGTGTACGATAATTTCCCTCAAAATACAACAATTTTAGGGCTCTAGTACGATAATCCTACATTTCTCACCTGGCAACACTGGCGTGCGTAGATCGAGTCGAAGCTCGTCGTTTCAGAAGAGCTTTCTCAGAAAGACGATATTTTTTTAAGAGTTTCTGCAAGGGCTGAACAATTTATTGCATTTGGAATAAAATCGCGATATGATAAAACAAGATGTTCTAATCGCGAAGGCTGCAATTTGATTGGTCACATGACCTGGTTAAGTGACTTGTGAGTGAGTGGAGCAAACCAGAGCAGAGAGCGGGAGAAGTCAACACTGCGCTTTAACCAGTTGCACAATGACGTCAGGCTCGACAGAAGATGATAAATCTGAAAGTTTGGTACCAAAGAGGGGCAGCACGTCCGTTGATGGCTATAAAAAAAACAAGACGCTGTGCGTGTTTTTTTTTTTTACATCTAAAAGATTTAGTAAGAACAGATACTAGTCTATTTTGTGTTCACTGAGTTTGAATTCCCAGAAAATAACGAGTTGGTTAAAGCAGATTCTCTATGTTTTTTGCACTTTATTTTTTATGATGTTACTGGCTGGAAAGCAGTAAGTTTAATTTTTTTTATATCTAATTTTTTTTATATTTATTTATTAACTGTCATGTGAAGTTCAGACAGTAGTTGGAAGTTCACTTAACATGTTTACTATTATGTTTATGACACAAGAAAAAATAGAAATGGTGAAAAGAAAAGGCATAGATTTGTTTGCTTTATTATAATCTCTGCTTTAAATAAGTCTGACATTGTTTATTATAAAACAGATTGATTTATTGCTTCCGTTTGTTGAAAAATACTTGAGAAGATATTTTTTAAAAATCGCATTTTAAATCGCAATTGCAATTTATAGAAAAAAATTGCAATTAGATTATTTTCCAAAATCGTTCAGCCCTCGTTTCTGCACACTTTTGTGTCTTTGTGTACAAAGTGAACGGCACGAGTCCCTGTTCATTTTAATTCAGGGTCAGAATCCCAACGCTTGACTCGCTGCAGAGGTCGCCAACAAAGTTTTCTCAGGTGACAGAATTTTTCTGAGCAGACTCCAGTGGTCATCCTAATGCAAGAAATGAATGCATTCATAATAACATTGCATGCATCCATCATCCTCTTGTTCTAGTCAGGTCTCGGGGGCAGCAGCTGGAGCAGGGCGGTCCACACATCTCTTTCCACAGCCACCTCTTCCAGCTCTTCTGGGAGGACTCCAAGGCGCTCCCAGGCCAGCCTGAAAACCCTCCCTGGGGAGTTGTCCAGGGAGCATCCTTACCAGAGGCATGAACCATCTGAACTGGCTCCTCTGGATGTGGAGGAGCAGTGGCTCGAGTCTCTCCTGGATAACTGAACATCTCACCCCGTCTCTAAAGGAGAGCCCAGCTCTACCTTGTGGAGAAAATTAAATGTGACATTGTGATGCATGCTCAATAATCCAGGTAGATACATCTAACAAGGTTAGCAAAGGTGGGCGGATGAACGCTAGGGAGCGCTAAAGCGCTATTCCGCTTACAGTGGACCTAAACTTTTTGTCAGCGTTTTTGTGAATTGACTAACTTTTATAATTCATAAGCGGATTTGTGCTATTTTTATTTAAAATGCAGTACCGCTAATAACTAATTATCTATCAGTAAAAACCAATAAACTTATTTACAAGCTCTTATGCTGCTTGTTTTATATTTTTCCCCACCGTAAACAGCAGAAAGGAGGAAGGGTGTGAGGGTGAGGGGGGCAGAGCTGAGAACAGACTCGGCTCTACCATGTAGGTAAATGCCTGGGGGTCCCATTTCAGCAGTGGCCCCGGCCCCGCCTCGCCCCGTGCAGTCACCTACATCACTAACATTGATCCTGCTTGTTAATGTACATTTAACATAAAAATAATTATAGTTACGATGAAAACGATCATTAAATACGCAATAAAAAAAACGGTCGATTTCTTTATCCCCCTACTAAAAATGGACTATTCCATGTTGATGACAACTTCCGGGTCAGTCGTGAACTCGAGGGCTAGTTCTGTGGCTAGCTGGTTGTGCTGGGTACTTGGATAAATCCGCAGACAACCCCGATGTTTCAAGCCAAATTAACGTGGCCGGATGATTTTATTGTGTCTTCTGTGTACACCACGCGACGGTGAGTCGTTAGTTTATGTATTTGGGTTGCTTTTTATGTATAAATGCGGTGGCGAGACGCCCGTGTATTTGAGATTTAAAAGTGGTGTGTTAGGGATTAAAGATCATTCTCTTTTTTGTTAATTTCGTGGCCGAATAGAATATATCTACGTAAAGTATTAAATAAATCCTTTGATTTTTGTAATTTCATCCTCTTAGGATCATTTTAGTTACTTTTCATTAAATCTGTTGACTGCCTATAGAAATTTTGATAACAGTTTAGTCCTGTGTATAAAGTAATGCTATTTTTTGTTTTGTTTATGACCTTGTTTAGGTCAGGGTTTTTTTTCACCCCCTGTTCCCACCCAGGATGGCATTGGCAAGCTACCGGACCACCACAGCTGTGCGGTAGGACTTAAATTGCACCAAACTATTTGTTTTTTTCTGGACATATTACCCTGGATCATGAACTACAAACTACCAGATTATTGATTGATGGACCTTTAATCATCCGGGATTCAAGAACCGATTTAAAATAGAAAAAAAAGAACTCTTGGGTGTAATCAGGGTCTGTTTTGTTGTGTGTATTTTTTGTCTATTGGTTATAGTCAAAGAAAATGATTATTTTTACAAACAATATTATTATAAATACCTTCCTGTCTATTGGTTATACTCAAAGAAAATGATTATTATTACAAACAATATTATTATAAATACCTTCCTAAGTCTATAGTACAATACAAACAACTTAAAACTTGCTTCTTGTCTGATGGTGTTTTATTTTAGAATTAGCGGTTTAGAATTAGCTTCCCCTAATTTTCATAAGACATTAGTGCTTTTGAAATTGTGGACCTAAATAAATTAATTAGTGCTTTAGAAATAGTGGAACTAATTTTTGGGTTAGTGCTGCCCAGCACTGAAGGTTAGATTCAAACTTCTGCCTCCATGATCTCGTTCTTTCGGTCACTACCCAGACTATGCGATCATAAATGAAGGTAGGAACATAGACCGTCCAGTAATCGGAGCACTTCACCTTGCAGTTCTTGTTCCTGCTCACCACAATGGACTGACACACTGCAGAAACTGCAGCAATATGTCCATCAATCTGACACTCTCACCCTGGGATTCCTAAAGTACACCTCAACCCAAACCAGGGGAGCCTCAACCTTTTCCGACTGAGGACCATGGCCTCAGATTTGGAGGTGCTGATCCTCGTTCCAGCTGTGAACCGCTCCATCACATCGCAGTGACACCAACAGGATTTCATCATCCACAAACAGCAGAGACAGAACCCTGACTTGCCTCCTGTCACACTCCTGTTCCACTTGTATACAGACTGAATGGACCAACGGACCACCAGTCCCACACTCCCAGTGCACCCCCTCACCCTAGCAAGGATAAATTTGTTTTATTGCGTGAATCCGGTAATCTAAAGTCAGAGCTCCAAGGCTCTTGGCTGTGATGTGCAAGAAGTTTAAATAAAATAATCTATGAGACGCATGAAAACAACTTTTCACATGTTTCACACAAACATGAAATAAATGTTTTCGATAGAGGTATGAGTTTGTTTGAAATCGTTAATGCATATATTGAAGCACTCCGAGCAGCAATACATTATTAATACAATTAAAATACAGAATTATGTTTTTCAAACACTGTTCTAAACAGCTAAACCTAAACAGCTGAAAGAGAGAGGAGGGTCAAGGTTCTGCATCAAATTAGTGCACGATACATAAAAAGCAGAGGAGGACTCAGTTGAACTCTGACTACATTGACCTTTTTTTATCATGTTTAATGTTTTGTTGTTGATTTAGAATTAAAAAAAAAAAAATCTGCAAAATTATCTTAAAGAGGGCCTCAACACACTGTGAAACGGTAACCCCGCCCCCGAAGCAGATTCAAAATCTCCCTCAAAATGGGCGTGTCGAGAAACAAGGAGGGGAGGAGATGGGGGTTGTCCAGCATTCACGCCTCCACCAGCAACAACCTAAAACAAACTAAAACTCTAGCCAACAACATAAACCAAGCAACAACAAAGAATAAACATGTAGATGTATTTATCTATTCCACCCGACCTATCCAAAACAAAAGGCTTTAAAAAAAAAAAAAGAAAATAATACCACAAAGTTCTCTGTGACCGGGGATCGAACCCGGGTCTCCCGGATCCCAACCCAGTTCTTACACCACTGACCCAACGTGGCATTCATGCATTGCTCCTCTATCGCACAGTATTAAAACAAATACAACCAGATATTTTCGATGAAGTGAAAAATATTCTTAAAATAAATAAGTTAAAATATACAAATAACTAGTGCCATTCCGAAAACTATAATATGCTTTGTTGCAGAGCTTTTCAGGAGTGAAATGTACCACTTCCATATAAGGTATGCACTGGAGGGAGGACCGTCTCATCTCCGCAGGGGATTGGCTCTGCTTGAACCAGTGTTAATTTTGTTGACTAATTATTTTCGTTATAATTTTCGTCAACGAACCTTTATTTCATGACAGAAACGACACAGTAACTAAATAAAGACAACGTGATAGGATAAAAACTGTGACGAAATGAATTGACACTTTCGTCAACGGATAAAAACGAGACGAAAACATTGACTGGGACGAAATCCAATCAAAACTGTTTTCGTTTGGCGGAAGGTAGGGCCAAATTACAGAGGGAGCCAATCAGAATGACTTTAGCCCAAGCAAATAGGCGGGACAACTAGTTAGCCGTCCAATCAGTGCTAAGCTCTTTTCAATGTAGCTGCGCAGCCAGCCAGCAGTGCACTGCTCACTGAAAAGTCTGTAAAGAAGCTCTCCACAAGCAGCATTAGGCAGCTTTCTGTTATGCACTTTTTTAATGGTTTTGGAATTTCAGTTCAAAATAATTAACCTGAGGAAAACTTTTTAATGAGTTAACTGTTAACATGTTTTGTTTTTATTTTTGATTTACAGTACCAATTTTTATGAAGAACACAATATGCTATTTTGTTATGAACGATGCATATAATTTTCAGGCAGAACAGGCCAACTGGTTGAAATATTACTGTTTAAAGCAAGGTTAGACAAATAAAGATGTTTGAAAAAAGTTTTATTTGTTTTTGTATGTATTGCATATTAAGATTAATATTATGGTTAAAACATTGTTTTGTTTTAGTAACTACAGAGAATTGATGAAATTGATGAAAAGTTTTTACTATGTATAACTTAGTCGACTTAATTGACTGTAGAAGCAAATAAGTGGAAAAATAATTTAAAAAGTCTGATTAAAAAGAATAAATGCAATTGAAAATAATATAAAAGAGATAAACATTATTGTTGCTTCTTGTTTGTTTTAATGGTTTAGCTGGTGGTGATCACGAGTCAGTCCTGAAATGAATATTTGAGTAAATTTGGAATGGTAAATGGAGCTTACTTATATAGCGCTTTCCAGCCCCCTATGAGGGGCCCCAAAGCGCTTT
>JBBPBX010021168.1:0-42642 GCA_038048925.1 Garcialebias charrua | reverse complement strand
GCCACCTATGGGTTCAGCATATTCTTTACAACGTTCAGTGGTGAAATAAAACGTGACATGTAGACAAACATTTTAAATATTCAAACATGTATGGACATACATTTTTTTGTGTGCAAATATTCGTTTTTCAAACACCAGGCTACATGTGTACAGGGCCTAACTCACACGTGTGCATAAATTGAGGACCAGAAAAATCTTCTCACTTTGTTAGTTAAAAACAATGTACAGGTTTTAGCTTTTCCCAGTTTGTCAACGTTAAGTGAATGCAAAACGTGATGACTAAATAGCTTCACATTACTGAACATAATTAACATTTTTATTTAAAACGGACAATAAAAAGGATAGTATAATAGTCCTGACATCACGACCAGGTTTGGTAATACACGTAATGAGAAACTGCATCACCTCATCTAAATAGCTACGTTAAATAAATAAAAAAAATAATAATAGCTACGCTAAAGCTAAGCTAAGAGTCATTAAACACCGCTAGTTTTAAACAAAATAAGCTTGCGCGAAACGTGTGTGTTACTGGTTCTGTATTAATTCATATCACTAATGACAAAACTGTTTTTTTAAATCAGATAATGAATGCGCTTTTTCACGCAGAACGTTAGCTTGCTGAGCTAGCTGCTAACAGCGCACCGTCAAAAACAGGCCCGGTCACATGACCAGCTCGCTCTCTGTTTATCTCCCGCTGTCTCTGTGATTCAGCCTCTAAGATCAGATACACGTTTACATGGGCAAAATTACCCGAATTTTTAACTTTTATGATTTCTGTTGAGCCTGAAGCAACTGTGTTGGAGCGCGCGTTGTCTGCCTGCTCGATTTTGCTCCGCTCGGCTCGGGTCACTAACAAGTCACATGACCAGTCAAATCGCAGGCTGTGCAATTAGAGAATAGCGTTTTAACATATCGCGAGATTATCGCAAATGCGATTAATCGTTCAGCCCTAGTAGCTATCCATCCATCCATTATCTTTTACCCACTTCTTTCATTTTGGGTCACGGGGGTCGCCAGTGCCCATGTCAAGCAATCACAATGCGAGGGGTGGGGTACACCCTGGACAGGTTGCAAGTCCATCACAGGGACACATAGAGACAAAAGGGATGAATAAACATTCCCTCTCTCACTCACACCAAGGGAGAATTTAGAGTTATGAATCAGTCTAACATGCATGTTTTTGGTCTGTGGGAGGAAACCGGAGTACCCGGAGAAAACCCACGCATGCACGGAGAGAACATGCAAACTCCACTCAGAAAGGCCCAGAGACCGGTATTTGAACCGGGGTCCTGCTTGCTGAGAGGCAGTAGCTCTTCCAGTTGCGCCATCGTGTTGCCTGTGTAACTATCAATACTGAAATTAGAATAGTACATTTTTTGGCATAACTGGGTACACATTCCAGATGCATTTTCAGCTCAGTGCCAGTTAAAGTTGAATTAGAAACAAATGAGTGAAAACCAGACTCTTATCAGCAGTATCTACTTTATCAATAAATTACTGGTGTCAGCCCGGCTGGCATTAAAAATGACAGGTTGTTCTTTTTATGTCTAGGTGTTCTGTACCTGCCGGTCACTAAACACTTCCCGCTGAGCAACACGGCCTTGTGGGTCAGGGATGGCGTATGTTAAATTATTATTATTTTTATTATAAAAATGTTGTTTAGGCTTGCTGTATGTAATCAAATGTGTTCTGTAACTGTGTTGTAGGTTCACCTGAGTGACAGTGATGGGATGGAGGTCCTTGCTCAGTTGCTGCAGGCTGCGGTCTGCTCGCAACTTGAGTTAAGTGCACCGAAGTATCCAGCTCCTGTGGTGACCAGCCGGCAAGCTTCGACACCCATTCAGTCTCCGGTCCAGAAGGTATAGTTGTCATTTTTACTTGTCAGTAACTTACAGTTGAACAATTTCATTCATTTGCTTTACTTATTTGTCTTTAGAAACCCCGACTGCTGGAGAGTGTGCTGCCTGACGAGGTATGTTCATGACAAATTCAGGCAAATTTATTTGCAATAACCCAATTCAGTTGTGTTTGTAGTTTATCTAAACATGTTTAAAAAAAATTATTTTTTTACACGTCGTGTGCCATGGTCTGCCAGGAGAAGCCCCGTATGCCATTGACCTCTGCTTTGTCACGTATGTAGATTAAATTGAATATGTTAAACTGTCAGAGTAATGAAACGTTTATCCTGATGTGTGTGTCTCTAAAACAGGCCGTGGGACCGGGCGTCGTCATCGACCGTTAGTGTTGCCGGCCTCCACTGTGGCTAGACGTAGTCGCAACTTGTTTTTGCCAGCCGAGGCTCCGGAGAAGAAGGTATTTTTTGGCCTATTGTACAAATCTTTAGCCTGGCCCTCGCCTTCCTGCACAGCTCCGCTCAATTCTCATTTCCCTTCACTGCACAGTCTGGGACTTCTCTCATAGACAACGATTTATCCGGTAGATTTTTGACCGGACCAATCAGAGAACAGAAGGGGCGGAGTTTTTGGCCCCTAACCCACGCCCCCACCTGTCCCAGCGCAGCCAGCGAGCATTCGCATGTTCTCATTCAAAGCGATGCAAAGCGATGCAGGACAGTTTTATATGTGACACAAATGTATTAATTTCCCCTTCTTAATCCCTTATCTGGAGTTTTCTTTTTTTTTTTCAAAAGTCAAGTAATCGCTCCCTCCTCCTCCTCCTCCTCATTCTCCTCTCCCTCTGCTGAGTGAAATGAACAAGGAAATGAGTGAGGTTGTCACGAGAGATTTAAACTTGGGTTTTAAGTTGCTACCCGAGTCCCATCAGATTTCCTGGTCTTCTGGTGTGTTGGACCAGCGATCCATGGTTTTATTTTATTTTATTAGGACGTTTTATTAACATATAAACACAGAGCAACTGCAGCGAGAGAAAATTCAGCAGGAGGTGGAGCTGAAGTCAAGCAGACCATGGGGGAGCAGCCATCAGCAGAGGCCACGTCTCCAGCAAGAATCGTTTCTCTATAACAGAAAGTCCAGACCCTAGTACGAAGCGAAGTGAAGGACAAGGGTCTGGTTTTAACCAAGCTAACAAATCTTGGGTGTTGAATGAAAAATCCTTCAACAAACATTAATGTTTTGTATTATTTTTCAGTTTGCTCTTCTGGTTGGTGATTTCCATTTGCTTGCTATCAAAGATGGGTTTGTCACTATGCCAGAGAGTGAGTTCTCCTTTGGGGTGCTTGCATCCCCCGGGCCCTTTGCAGAAGACTTGTGGCATGAGGTGCTGAAAACAGTTCTGCCTCGGACCCCCGATGTAGTCTGTGTTTTGGCACCCAGCAGCAACTTGACCACCAGCGGCACCTTCGTGAAGGCGGGAGAGGACTTTGGCCTTTTGTTGGATGTTGTCAGCAACCTCTCTGCTAATGTAAGTTAAATATTCACTGGATTTATTCATAATCAGATGTATGTGAAAACATGGCATATTTGTTTACGCAGGGCTTAAATACCTCCGGCCAGGGGTCGGATTTCCGGCTTTTGACCAAACTGTAAAAAAAAAAAAACTTTGCCTCAACTTAACTGTGATTGATGGACAGCGATTACATCCAATCACATTGAAGTTCACGTTGTTTTGACCAATCACAAACAGGAAGGCAGGTCTTAGCGTGTGCATGTGGCTTCAGTCAAATCAATGCGGAGGTCGTCACACCGCCCGGGACAAAATATAGTTTTACAAACAAGTGGCGCTCTGCCTCCTCCGTAAAGGCCGAGTTGCGCTTTGGTCCGCTGGCCCTCTGCGCGCGCACTGAGCCGTGCGGCTTTGGCGTTAACAGGAGGCAATTTCTCCTCCTCATGTGTCCGCGCCTCCTCTGACTGTCCTCCCTTTCAGCGAATCAGAGCGCAAGGTACGTGTTTCCAATGAGCGACCGGAAAAAGAGAGAGCAGGTGTTCTGTGTGTGTGTGTGCGCACGTGTGTTTTTGAGGAGTGAGCTAAAGCTCTACCTTGTTCTACAAAATACAACTCTGTTTGGCTGGACTCCGTCTGCAGCGAATCAAAGTGCAACCCTCTCCACACACACACACACACTGCTGAACACATAAACAATCCCCCTCCCTCCTTTCTGACGGAGGCTCCAAGTTGCTGGTGAAGATTCTCAGAGGCTCCAAGTTATTTCTTTAGGATTGAACAGAGTTCAGTGCAGATAAAGTCAGTGACAGCTTAAATAAGAAGGTTGATTTTCCCTCTGGGGAACATGAATAAGTAAAGTTAAATAATAAAGTCTGTAGTTAAATAAAACAGGTTTTTGAGCTACATGCATTCAGCTGGGAGGTTACTTGTTGCTCTCTAAATTAGTTATTGAATAAAGTTACTTATGTAGGTAAACATAGATGTTTAACCCTTTAAAATACACTAGAATACAGGAAATGGCATCTACTTTATTCCAAATTTTCTGGGGGAGGACCCCCAGACCCCCAACCAGTGTGCCTGCCCCCACCCCTTACAAATGCTTCTGATGCCAATGCTGGTAAGACATTTTCATTAGAGTTTTAACAGTCTGTGTTCACATGAAACTTTGTCCACGGCACAGAACATCTGTGTGTTGATGCTGGAGATGACTCCAGCTCTTACTATGAAAGTTATTTAGAATGCTGGGAGTCCTAAAACCAGCTCTGTGGAAACTTCCTTTTATATTGTGATATTGAATATTCTAAATTTATTGCAGAAGAATTGACTGAAATGTGTCTGTTCAATGTGGCGTTGAGTCTTTTTTTGAGTTGTTTTTGCTGCAGGGCAGTTCTCTGGGGCACATATTTTACATTAAGTTCAGATACATTGAAACCTCATGTAAGTCATTGTTACTTGAAGCTGAATTGTTTAAAAACAGTTTGCACTTTTCACAGAGCATTTGTAATAAACGTTGGCAAAATGTTACGATTTTATTTGATCAACAACACAAAAAAGTTTCAGGCTCAGGATTTTTTTTCACTGTAAGCCCTGGTTTACATAATTTATTTTGATTTAAATTTACAGGTGGTTGTTGTGGACTTTCCACCACGTCTCCGCGTGGAGGAAGAGCTGCAACAGCAACTGCGGCGAGAGTACCATGGTGTGGCTGCTCGGAGAAGTAAGTGATGTGCACAATCAGTGTTTTTACTAAAACTACAGTAAATGTTCATTTTATGGTACTAAGTAGAATTGATATGAAATTTTTCAAGTTATTAAACTTTATTTTTTGGGATATTCATGTGGTTGTGACATTTTGTACTGTGTAGCTATTAGGCCTGAACGATTTTGGAAAATAATCTAATTGTGGTCCATCCATCCATCCATTATCTTTTACCCGCTTCTTCCATTTTGGGTCACGGGGTGGGGGGTCGCTGCTGCCCATGTCCAGCAATCGCAGTGTGAGGGGCGGGGTACACCCTTTACAGGTTGCAAGTCCATCACAGGGGCACATAGAGACAAACGAGACAAATAAACATTCACTCTCTCATTCACACCTAGGAATAATTTTGAGTTACCAATCAGTCTAACATGCATGTTTTTGGTCTGTGGGAGGAAATCAGAGTACCCAGAGAAAACCCACGCATGCACGGAGAGAACATACAAACTCCACTCAGAAAGGCCACTGGACCAGGATTTGAACCGGGGTCCTGCTTGCTGAGAGGCAGCAGCTCTACCAGTTGCGCCATTGTGCTGCCTGTGTAACTATCAATACTGAAATTAGAACAGTACGGGTACACATTCCTGATGAGTTTTCAGCTCAGTGCCAGTTAAGGTTGAATTTGAACCAAATGACTGAAAACCAGAGTCATTTGCCAGGAGTATCTACTGTATCAATAAATTACTGGTGTCAGCCTGGCTGGCATTAAGAGTGACAGTTAGTTCTTTTTCTGTCTAGGTGTTCAGTACCTGCCGGTCACTCAATACTTCCCACTGAGCAACACAGACTTGTGGCGCAGGGATGGCGTATGTTAATTTTTTTCTTTTTTTCATTATAAAAATGTTGTTTAGGCTTGTTGTATGTAATAAAATGTGTTCTGTAACTGTGTTGTAGGTTCACCTGAGCGAGCGTCCTGGGATGGAGGTCCTTGCTCAGTTGCTGCAGGCTGCAATCTGCTTGCAACTTGAGTTAAGTGCACCGACATCTCCAGCTCCTGTGGTGACGGCTTCCCACCCAGAGGTGAGACGTTCCTCCCCTAGGCTGGTCGTGGTTGGTGAGGTGGCTGCTACACGTCGTTCGGACCCCTTTGACTGGACTGTTGTTTTTGGTGGCCAGAAGGTACTGGATACATGTTCCATTGATTTCAGGACATTTGTGCATTTTCAAAGGAATTTGTTGCAACTGAAAATAATTTTTCAATGTCGCGTGGGATCCAGGGTGATGATGGCTGTCCACACGCCACTGGGAGGATGGTTGACCAACAGGTATGGTTTTCCTCATCTCAGAGCAAAACATTGTGTAAAAAACTTTGTGTGAAACATCAATGTATGGATTAATCCATTTTAAGCACGTTTTGTTTTTTAATTTTACAGGGAGACCTGCTGGACTTTTCCATCCCCCCGAATCCTGTGTGGTTCAGCCCTGCGTTGTTGAAGGAGATGGACAGAATTGTTCCTGCATCTGGCTGTGATGCTCCATTGCCTTCATTTTCTCCAAAGGGGAAGAAGGTATGTTATTATTATTTTCTTGGAATAATCATTCCAATTTGATGTGCCACAGTTGGTTTAAACTTCTTTCTTTTATTAGAAGACCAGTCCGAGACGTCGTCGTCGTCCAATTCCCCATCCCTCCAAGCAGACACCGGAGGAGCAGCAGGTGTGACACTTGTTTCAGAGCCTATATCACAGACTTTGAGATAAACAGATGTATTTGTGTATTTTGCACCAATTTGATAGCTTCTGTTGATTGTTAGGTGGAGGGAGCTCCGAGAGAGACGACCAGGCCAGCCCGTCGCCATCCAAGGAGAAGGGTCCCCACGATGGAGGACGAGTCCTCAATCTACATGGAGGACCATGTTCGGGATGATGGCTGCCAGGTAACCTGAATACACACTGTAAACCCTAATAAGTTAAGTGTCGAGTTATCTCATTTGCCTGAACTCGAAAAAGTATTTTGACACCAACAGAGGACGCTGGACAACTCCACTCATTTAGTCTATCTTTTATTTTCTCTGATGCTCCATGAGTCACAGGTTGAAAACCTTAAATAAAAACACATTTACATAAATTACTTTTCCAATCAACAAAATTAAACCCTTAATAGAAAATTATTAAATAGAATTTAAGCTTTACCTCTATATTTCAAAATGCAGCAAATATATACACACAATCTTGTTTAAAGAGAAAAATGTAAAACCAGACAACATAATTTTACATTTCTCCTGTTAATTTACAAAAGACAATTGAAAAGAAATACATACCAAAAGCATCTCTGTGGTTGCCAAACACTGAGCAGCAAACTGAGGCAAAAAAGGCAGACAGCTGCTGGTACTAATTAAAGCTTACTACCTGAAGGCCAGGTAGCCACACCTACATTTCTGGCACAACATTGCCATCTCCTGTGCAACCAGTGTAACTACTAAAATAAATTAAATCACAGATTGAACAGTAAATGAAACAGAGATAATGATGTAACAAAACAAACAGAACTCAAATTTTTTTTGTAACGATTACATAATAAAAATTTAGTGATGTTTTTAAAAAAATTTAAGTTTATATAAACTAAAAATTGCAAGTGCAGTTGTCTTAAATTATCTCAGCATTAACTTATAAATCTTGATATTTCTCAACTTATAATTAGGGAGTACTTATGAAATTTTCAATATTTTTAGCTCATATAATACTTGAAATACACTCAATTTTTTTATAATTTTAAACACAAATACGGCTTGAAATAAACTTAAACTTTTCTATATTACTCAGCTCATAATCTAGGGAACATGCACTCAAAATTGACCCGATAATGAAATACCGTATTTTTCGGTGTATAGGTCACACCTTTTTATGTTTTTTTTTCAAGGCCTGCGACCTATACACCAGTGCGACCTATTTATGGATTTTTTCCCATATTTTTAGACCGATTTTTGGCTGAGTTATGAACCTTTTTCACTTTTGCATAAAATGGTGCAGTATCACTTTCGACCGCTAGGGGCGCAGTGCAGTACCACTTCCAGAGGAGTACACCGACCCAAGAAGAAGAAGTAGACCGTTTCCAACTCATGTGCCCGAAAAAAAAAAAGCTCCTCTGCTTGGACTGATTCTGTCTGCCTCCTGGGCTGGATGTAGCTTATGTTAGCTCTGTTTGTTTGCCGTTTGTCAGCAAGATAAGTCAAGAACCACTCAGCGGATTTTTCTGAAACTTACAGAATGGAATGGAATCACATTGTGGACATTTACAAGTGAATACCTTTATTAGATGTTTGAGATTAAAAAAAAAACTCTTTTTGTAGCATTTAGCTTCTAGTGTTAGCTTCCGTATTTGTTATAAATAGCTTCGAAACCACTCGGGTGTATATTTTTTCTGCTTACAGACTGTAATTATAGGAGCTTTAATGTATGTTACTATGATCTCGATAAAACATTTGATCTAAATTTCAATTTTTTAATTCGTGTTCTGAGAGACAGACTTCCTGTGTTAGCATTCATTTTTATTTCTGTTTACTTCTGTTTACGTCATAAATAGCTTCAAAACCACTCTATGTATATTTTTCCTGCTTACAGAGTGTAATTATAGGAGCTTTAATGTATGTTACTATGGTCTCGAGAAAACATTTGACCTAAAATTCGATTTTTTATTTGTGTTCTGAGAGGCAGACTTCCCGTGTTAGCATTTGTTTTTATTTCAGTTTACTTCTGTTTACATCATAAATAGCTTCAAAACCACTCAGTGTATATTTTTTCTGCTTACAGAGTGTAATTATATGAGCTTTAATGTACGTTACTATGATCTCCATAAATTATTAAGAATAAATAAATACATTTATTTTATTAAATATACTGTATATACCATTGATATATATATATATATATATATATATATATATATATATATATATATATATATATATATATATATATATATATTCAAAACAAAGTGATTGTCATAAATTAAAACAAACGAAAAAGGAGATGACTCCAGCACCTTAAGAGAAAAAACTCAAAGGATTAAAACTCTAGCTTATCAATATAACCCATCCTCAACAACAACAATAATTACAATGTGCTGCTATTTAACACTGTTTAAAAATTTTTTTGGCACTTATTGAAACTTAAAAAAAACATTAAAATAAAGTACTTGTTTCTACTGTGACTTACTTCATCTGGCAACATCAGGTACTGCATAAAGATAGGCGTTAGGCAACAGAACCTTAAATGTGTATAGTGCATGAATTGAACAGTCGTTTCCCACAAGTTATTCAGTGCATAAACTTTGAGCAATACGCCAATGCAGTTATATTTATGTATTAACAAGTACAAGTATAATTCATTCTCAACAAAACAATTACAATGTGCTGACATTTAACACTGTTTAAAAACATTTTGCCACTTATTGAAACTTAAAAAAAAAATACTAAAGTAAAGTAGTTGTTTATACTGTGCCTTACTTCAACTGGCAACAAGGTAGGTGTTAACGAGGCTAGCCTGTATAAATAAAGGTTGAATGAATGAATGAATAACAGAGCCTTAAAGGTCCACTGACATGATTTGTTTACTATTCATAAAATTCCTCAAACTACATATATATTAACATTTAAATAAGTTCATTTTTGCAAACAAAATGATAAATCACTTTAATATTGCTTTTAAAGTGAATTTGAACTTTAAGCTGTGTTTAATCGTGGGAAAACCGATTACCGTATTTTCCGGAGTATAGGTTGCACCTTTTTATCATGTTTTTTTCATGGCCTGCAACCTATACTCAAGTGCGACCTATATATGGCTTTTTATAAAATAAGCTGATTTGTAATAATTTATTAACAAAAATTGAACAGAGACACACTCTTACAATAATGTCAGCTAACAAATATATTTATTCAGGTGTTTATCATGCTAAAATTATTAATTTATTAAAGAAAAGTTCAGCTAAGACACATATTTGCTATAATTTTTTATCAAACAATTAATTGTTTTTAAAGCTCCACTGACATGATTTTTTTAACTTTTCAAAAAATGGCACAACATATATAAATATTAAGATTGACCTCTGACCGTTTTTGCGAAAATAATGTTAAATGAATGAAAATTCCTCTCAAAAATTGTTTAAAATTAGCGCCGTTTTTTTAGACGGAAAATTCGGGTTTTCCGGTCACGTGTTTGTGACGTCAGATAAAGGAATTCCCTCCAACCGCACATTGAATACAATGGACAAATATATAAACGCATCCGTCGAATTTAGCCATCTAAAACTGTAGATATTAGCGATTTAGCTCCAGTTCGTGAAGCAGAAGTTATTTTGAGTGATAAAAAACAAGGAGCAATGTTTCATTTCTCCGTGTTGCTTGTTGTTATTTCAGGAAATGTTGCACATTCATGAATTGAGCACCAGATGTCAGCAAAGCTACCGTGAACTCTTACAGAGCTCTGTAATGGAGAAATATCTAAACGTATCCGTCGAATTTAGCCATTTAAAACATCAGATATTAGCGATTTGGCTTAAGTCCATGAAGTAGAAGTTATTTTGAGTGATAAAACACAAGGAGCAATGTTTCATTCCTCCGTGTTGGTTGTTTTTATTTCAGGAAAGGTTTCACATTCATGAAGTGAGCCCTTGGCTGACATCTGGTGCTCACTTCACACTCACAGCTCCGGTTAAAAAAATAGACGGAGCTTCAAAATGGTAGTTACGTTGAGTAAATTAAATAATACAGCCCCACCCCCAAAATGTATTTTTGAACTTAAATTTCTCATTACAAGACAACAAAATGGAGACAAATGTAAATACTTTTGCAACTCGCTGTAGTACAAAGGAAGAGCTGGACTACTCCTTTCAAGACAATTTTGAAAAACTGAAGGAAGTTCAAACAGCAGTAGATGAACTACAACTGAAAAGATTTTGTTGTATCGCCTTGTCTTTTGATATTACTCGTCTGCTGTTTCCTTACACCTCAGATCACTTAATTTCATTAAAGACCCACTGACATCATTTTTTTTAATTTTCATAAAATTGCTCAAAATATATATATTTTATCATTTAAATATGTTCATTTTTGCAAACAAAATGCTAAATCACTTTAATTTTGCTTTAAAAGTGATTTTGAACTTCAAGCCGTGTTTAATCATGGGAAATCCAATTACACACGAACGCACCATCTGTGATGTAACACTGGGCAGAGGGCTCTGGTCTCTTTAATAGCGGACAATTTAAAACCTGACGAATTTATCAATCTATGAAGATTTGAGCTATTTGTCTTCATTTTGGGAAGCAGAAAATAGTTTGGGTGATGGAACAAGAAACAACAGGATCTAATTTAGGTCTGATGCTGTATCAGACTTACCTTCATGTGGAGCTGTGTACAGCCACGCAACATGATAAGCTCAAAGCTCTGCCCCACACTGTGCACACTACGTCACAGATGGTGCGTTCTCGTGTAATCGGGTTTCCCATGATTAAACACAGCTTGAAGTTCAAAATCCCTTTTAAAGCAAAATTAAAGTGATTTATCATTTTATTTGCAAAAACAAACATATTTAAATGTTAAAATATATATGTTTTGATTAATTTTATGAATAATAAACAAATCATGTCAGTAGATCTTTAAAGGTCAACTGACATTATCTTTGAGCTTTGCATAAAATGTCACAATAGACTACAAATCACTATCATAGGCCAAATTTTTAGCATTTCAACTGTGTACTATATATATTGCGCATTACTAGTATAATAGTGTTTTTAATTGTTTTTGTTAAAATTATACATATATTGGTAGTGCAGTCATCAGATAAATATTTATACAAATACTGAAATTGTACTTTTTAATAAAAATGTATTTATTTTTTATACAGGCTTCGGCGTTGGAACCTTGCATCAGTGGTCCACCTGTCCTATCAGTAAGTGCTACGCATTGCCAGGCTGACGACAGGTATGATGAATTTTCCCGTAATCAGCAGTGCACATGCATGGCACTCACATTTTTAGCTTACCACAATGAGGGGTTGCAGTTTGACCCAGTGTTGCTTGACAGACTGATTGCAAAAGGAGATGAACTTTATATCGGCAACAAAAAGCAGCTCAAGGAAAATGGAACATTTAGACGCAATCACTTGACAATTGAAGAGATGCCCAAGCATGTATTGACAGACAGCAACATCTACACTGTAAATACAACAGGGATAAGAGTAGGTCGTGTCTTTGCTCCTAGCAAGAAGCCTCAAGAATCTCGACAAGCGTGTTTGCCTCTTTCTTTACAACTACAGTGTCTGTCAGAAAATGTCACCCATGCTGTTCTTATGGTGACTCCAGAGTGCATTGCAGTTTTCAGGGACAGAAACGGTAGGTTTGGAGTTTTTGATTCCCACTCAAGAGATGCAGCAGGCCTGCCCGACCCCGATGGAACTGCAGTAATGATGACTTTCAGCAACTTATCCGACATGGTCAACCACCTGCAGCAGCTCTTTCAAAACCGCAGCCCCGATGCTACCTATGAGTTTGTGCCTGTATCTTTCATCAAGGACAGCACTGACTCTTCTCAGGCCTTGGCCTTTCAGAACATTTCACCTGGACCCACACAAGTAATTCAAACTGCTAGGAAACCAGAGAGCACCTCTGAGGAACAAGAAATGCCTCCTTGTCTTAGTATGATTGCCAACGTATTAGAAAAAATGGCTCCAACAATTCCTAATGTGTCGAAACTGTCAAAAGCCATGAGGAATAAAATTAAAGCCAGGGTCAAAGCGCAGCAGAGCCAGAATGTAGTAAAAAAATTAAAACAAAGCTCATCTCAAAAAGAAAGATATGTAAAATCTCCAACATTTAGGACCAAAAAACAACAAGCCAATAAAAAAACCTACATTCTTAAACAGTCAGAGAAGAAGGATCTGATCACCCAAAGATACAAGATGGATGCGCTTTTCCGCATGAGGCAAAAACGGTATGTACAGTTGAGATACAACTTTCTCCCCGGTAACAGAGCCACACATAAAGCCTACATGGCTGAGTATATAAGGAAACGGTTCCGAAATGATCCTGACTTCCGAATCAAACACAAAACACTAATACGTGAGCGCTTCCGAAATGATATTGACTTCCAAATCAAACACAAAAAACTAATACGTGAGCGGAAAGAAAAAAAAACTATCTCGTTGTAGAAAACCAGAGGGAATTCTTTACTTCCTCTCCATCTCTGAGCACATCAAGAGGGGGAGAGGGGGTGAGGAAGAGGGGGAGCAATGTACTGTAGAAGGCCTCCAGCCTGCCTCAGGGGCAGCAAGCCGGATACAGCATATGATTTGACAAACAGTGTAAGTCTTTGCACCACTGATTCAGACAGAGTGTACTTAATTAGCAAAAATGGACACTAATTGAGCCCCAGCTGTATGTGGAAAAAAAAAAAAAGATGTGAATCTCTAAGCACACACCAACCCAAGAGCTTCGAGTCTCTCTCTGATCATTCCCCCCTCCCAGGCTCCGTCTGTGCACTTACTGAGCGAAGCAGCTTGTTAGCACACTGGGAGATTTGTAAGGATAATGAAAAGTCGAGAGAAAAGCATGAAGAAGGATTTGAAAAAGTAGCACCGTGTCATGAAGAGGAACAAAGGTCCTAAAAAAAGAAAGTTTTCAATTGTATGACCAGTAAGTAATGATTCACAAACAAAATGTGAAGAAACGTGTGTTAAAATGTGCACGGCAGCCAACATGAGCACTGACTTTACTAAAGCATGTTAATGAGTTTTTGAATATGCATAAAAATTCAAATAGTAAATTTCAATTTCACTAACAAACCTAAACCATGCAGAAAGAGAACAAAGTAAAAACTGTAAAGAAAAAACTACAACAGCGTCAACAGAGAGAGTGCACTGTTCGTAGTAATCCTTTTTGATCAAATATTAGTTGTAACAAACATCAAGTTTCATGCAGTATTCAGTGGATTGCCGAAGTACTCACCCCTTCCCATACGGAAAAGATATATATAAATTTTATAAAAATTTTACATGTCTTGTTTGAAACTTGTATTTAATGTATAACACAGTGAAACCAGGTACAAGATCCTTAGTAAATTTGTATAAAATGAAACTTGTATAATTTGTATACTTATCAAAAAAGTATATGACAGTAATTTCACATATAATATCCTTAGTAGAAAAAGGTACTATTAAACTAATATGAGTTGGGCAGTCACCCATGAAACAACAATACTTAAGTACTGTAGAAAATGTACTGATGTCACAAATGTGAGACATACATACCGGTAGACTGCAACCCAATCCGAAATTAAAATTACTGGGAAAGCACAAGTTTACAAAAACACAATTTTTAACACTTAGCCTACTGACAACTAAATTTTTGGCCAGCTTTAGTAATTTCGTAAAAAAAATTAATGGAAGTATTTAATCTGGCATACAGAAAATGACAACATATTCCATTATTTTGTAGCAATACTTTTAATTTTGCACACAATCAACAGATTACATAAATTGCACATTATATTTTAGAATAAATTAATGTACAATACTTAGTAGTCTTTTCACATAACCGAGGCTAGCCTGTATAAATAAAGGTTGAATGAATGAATGAACAAAAAAAAACAGTTCATAATACTGATTTTTTTTTTAACCACTAAATGATTGTTTTTGAAAAGGTTCATATATATGTTTATGAATACATATATGTTGATAACAGGCATTGCAAAATTCTTCACATAACAATAAATGTACATTTTCTTCAGACGTGTATCCTTTAATAGTAAACAAATGAAGAAATGTCCTTCCTGTAAACTGACTTTCACCGTTGTGGATGACAAACATGACTCACATTTAAGATTTTCTTCAGGAGATTTTGAAGAACCAATATACTTTGTACAAACTCCACAGTAATGGTGACGCTCAAAATGTGTAATATCAGCTAGTGGTTTTTCCATAAAATACTTGTTTGTTGGAACTGCACTGGCCTCAGGAGAATGCAATTTCAGCAGTTTCAGTAGGTTTTCAATTAATACACCCGTGATGTTGCGTCTCAGTGCAAATGAGAGAATAGAGATGATGCTTTGCTCTTCGGTTAGTCCATGGGAGGAGTGGACATCATCTACTTCTTTATGGATATTGTCCTATATGACAGAAAAAAGAAACTGCATCAAAACTGATCAGGTGTCACTACTGTAGTTCATAACCTTTATGCCTGACTGCAAGCCACAAGATATAAAAAATAATAAAAATCAAAAAAGAATTATTAGAAAGTACACACATAAATGAACTGCAGAATATGCTGTTTTGCATACTTTCAAATGAATCTAAAGACAACATATGTAATCAACCTTATATGTGAATGCTGATGCTTTGTCTTACCTGTATCACTGTAAATGATACTGTTCTTTGTTCTTGTGTTTGGCTGTCATCTTTGTCGTTTTCCTGAAAAGAGTAAAAAAAGAACTTTGGACAAAGCCAAAGAAAGAAATGGAAGTAGAACAGTTTCTATGACACTGACGTTTTGTCTTACCAGTGTAACTGTGATAAGTTCTGCTTGCTCCTTGTCTCTCTGGTCATCATCTTCATCACTTTCCTAAAAATGAGACAAAAGACAAACAGAAATTAAAAATGTAACTTAACTGTATTAGTGAACAGCTGATTGTATTGTTTTAAATTGCTTTCATTGGCATAATTAATCATCTTTATAATAATAATGATAATAATAATCATTTTATTTAAAAGCGCCTTTTAGGACACCCAAGGACAAAGAATACCAATTGGTATTCTTTGATGTGTTATGTTTAAACCTGAAATATAGAATACAGGTGGTCTCCGACTTACGAACGAGTTCCGTTCCTACGCCCGTTCGTAACTCGGATTTCGATGTAAGTCGAAAAACACATACACACTGGCCGTCCCATATACACATACAGTTACCAAGCACTTTGCCTATCCTAATGCCGGGTACCCACCGAACGCGTCTTGAGCGTCAAAAACGCTCTTGACGCACCCTTTTGGCCGGTTGTCACCAGAATCTGTTCACACTGAAGACGCGTCTGATGACGCGAAGTGGGAGGAGCGTCTGGCTCCTTTTCCGGTTGTTTCTTGCACACCGGGCAGACGAAATCAGCTGTATGTGAGCCTCGTTACTACTTGAGTGGGGTTTCTACGAGCCGAACAGCAGCTCCGAAAGTTTTTGTTGAGATTAAAATGTTTTTTTTTATGTTTGGGGTGATCGTACGCTCGAGCGGACAACGGCAACTGTGAAAAGGCCAAGTTTCTTACGGGGAAAGAAAAAAAAACTATCTCCCCCCACAGTTAGTTTCAGAAGCTATCTAAGGGTCAGATGATCTAAACTTGCTGGTTTCTTCATGGAGGCTCGATAGGGTAAGTTTAAAAAGTCCAAAAAAGTCTTGTCGTCGTTGCGTCATCACATAGCAGAGTCTCTCCCGATTGGTTGCTGCGACGCGTCGAGCAGTCAAAGTTCAAATATTTGAACTTAGGCTGCTCGACGCGTCGGCTACTTCGGACGCGTCGCATGCGCGGAAAAGAACTGCTGAGCGCTGTTACGCCGCTTGAAACGCTCAAAAACGGCCGTGGCGTAGTGGTAATGGCAGTCGTCCCCCGATCAGAAGGTTGGCGGTTCAAATCCCGGTTCCCAACACCATGTGTTGTTGTGTCCTTGGGCAAGACACTTAACCCCGAGTTGCTCCCGGTAGGACTGGAAAGCACCTTGCATGGTAGTCTGCCGCTACCGGTGTATGAATGTGTGTAGCATTCAATGTGTGTAGCACTTTGAGATTTTCACTAATGAAAAGTGCGTTATAAATTGAAATCATTATTATTATTATTAAAACGCGCCGCTTCATGATTTGCCGCACCTCGCCGCGTCTCAACATAGACTTTCAATGTAAACTGGCCGCTTCCGCTGCCCGAAATGCGTTTGGTGGGTACCCGGCATAACACAGTACCCTACATAATTATCAAAAAACACATACATTACATTTGGAGCCATAATGAAGGGGGAAAAAACAGTTAATTTCTTACTGGGAGCTGGTCAATTCTTCCTCCGTCTGTTAGCATGTTAGCTCGTGCACCTCCGAACTCTGCAGCTTCCTGCAGCTTCACGCGGTCTACAGCATTTACAGCAAGGTCTGTTAGCATGATAGCTTGTGCACCTCCGAGCTCCTGCAAATTCACGTTGTCCACAGCGTTTACAGCAAGGTCTGTTAGCATGTTAGCTCGTTGCTCAGCTGTGGCCTCTCTGCCTCGTAAACCTCCGCTCCAAACAATAAGGTCTCCTACACACGCGGTCCTGCGGTCCAGAGTTTTACAGTAAGGTCTGTTAGCATATTAGCCCCTCTGCTCCGGTCAGCCTGTCCAAAACAATGATGTCTCCTGTAAGTTTCCACTGACTGCGTCAGCTACTCTCCCCCCTTCCTCCTGGCTACTCTCCCCCCTCCCTCCTGTAAACCTCCTGTAAATTCCTGCTGTTCTCCGGTGAGTTTCGGTACCGTATTTTCCGGTGTAAAGGCGCATAAACTGCGTAACTCGAACAATGTTTTTCAACGGGAGGGCGTTCATAACCGTGAAACGTCATAAGTCGAGGCAGTCGTAAGTCGAGGACTACCTGTACATTAATTTTTATTGGGTTACAAGGACTGTAAAGAGCTGACACCAAATCTTTTTCTTCTTCTTCTTCTTCTTCTTCTTTCGGCTTTTCCCTTTTCAGGGGTCGCCACAGCGAGTCATCCTCCTCCACCTCACTCTGTCCTCTGCATCCTCTGTCCTCACTCCAACTACCTTCATGTCCTCTCTAACTGCATCCATATATCTCCTCTTTGGCCTTCCTCTGTGTCTTTTTCCTGGCAGCTGCATTTCTAACATCCTTCTACCAATATACCCACTGTCCCTCCTCTGGACATGTCCAAACCATCTCAGTCTGGCCTCCCTAACTTTATCTCCCAGTTGTTCAACATGTGCTGTACCTCTGATTATCTCATTCCTGATCTTATCCATCCTTGTCACTCCTAAGGAGAACCTCAGCATCTTCATTTCTGCTACTTCCAGTTCTTTCTCCTGTCTTTTTGTCAATGACACTGTCTCCAGACCATACAACATAGCTGGTCTCACCACTGTCTTGTAAACTTTTCCTTTGACCTTTGCTGACACCTTTTTGTCACAAATCACTCCTGAAACTTTTCTCCATCCACTCCATCCTGCCTGGACTCTCTTCTTCACCTCTTTACCACATTCCCCATTTTCCTGGACAGTGGACCCCAAGTACTTGAAGTCCTGCACCTTTGTGACCTCTGCTCCTTGTAGCCTCACTGTTCCACCAGCCTCCCTCTCATTCACACACATGTACTCTGTCTTACTACGGCTGACTTTCATTCCTCTTCTTTCAAGTGAATACCTCCACCTCTCCAAGTTCTCTTCCACCTGTTCCCTGTTCTCACCACATATCACAATGTCATCTGCAAACATCATAGTCCATGGGGATTCCTGCCTGACCTCATCTGTTAGTCGGTCCATCACCAGAGCAAACAAGAAGGGGCTCAGAGCCGATCCTTGATGCAATCCCACCTCCACCTTGAAGCTATCTGTCACTCCTACAGCACATCTCACCACTGTCCTGCTGTCTTCACAAAATACCTCAGCTAAATAAAGTTAAATTGGAAAAAGTCGTTTTAAATAATTTTAAAGAATACAAAGTGAAAACTGGAGTGTGCAAGTAGCTTTATCTCTTTTGTTTTGAAGCCCCCCACAGTCAGTTAGTTTCAGAAGCTATCTAAGGGTCAGATGATCTAAACTTGCTCTAATAAAAAACCCAGAATCGTTAATTCAACCTTTATTTTACAGGTTAGTCTCTCTGAGCCCCGAGGACTGATTTACAAGAGAGACCTGTTTTAGACAAAGATTGATGACAACAGCAGACAATCATAAAATAAAGCATATAAATTGGAAAAATAAATAAATGGAAGAAAATGATACATGATTTAAAAAAGACAGTTACATTGTAAAGTGATGTAGAAAACTAAAAACAGGAACATGTCTGTGTTGGTTTTTGCAATGAACATAGCAGATGATTGAAGCCACTTAGAGAGGTCAAGGTTGAGAGCTTTAGATCTTTTTCAAGAAATTCCAGGAAACAGGAGCAAAGTAGGAGAAGGCCCTTTTGCCTAGTTCGGTCCTCACTGAGGGGGACACTGCAGGTAATAATGTCCTGAGAGTGCACGCTGTAGCCATACTCACGCAAAGACATGCAGGAGGAGCTGTATGAAGGCAGCAGACCAAGAAGTGATTTAAAGATGAAAATGTTCCAGTGGAAGAGCCTGTGAGAGTCTTAACCAGTGAATACAGGGTGCAATGATGGGAATGATAGTTACAGCCAGTTATGAATCTTAGTGCACCATGATTGACAACATCCAACATCTGCAGGGTGCTTGTAGGGGCATTCATGTAGATAATGTCACCGTAATCAATGGAGGGAAGGAAAGTCAGTTACAATGTGTTTCCCAGCATTCAGAGTTAGACTAGATCTATTTCTGAAAAATAGACCTCATTCAACTTTCAGTTCCTTTACTAAGTTTTCCAAGTGGAGCTTAAAAGAAAGATATGAATTGACCAAGGTACCAAGATATTTGTAGGAATCGACAAACTCCATAGGGACACCATCCGAAAATAAAATCAGAGGAAGAACTGCTGGGACCGACTTCATGTTTGAAAACAGCCTCCCTTTGGTTTTGTCAGCATTTAGGAAGAATTTGAGACTGAACAAATCTGACTAGATGATGTCAAAAGCAGATTGCAAAAGCCTTAGCAAATTTTAGCTCGACAGTAAACAACTATGTCATCAACATAGAAATGTAAGGATGCATCAGGGATGCTCTGACCTACATTGTAGATTGTGAAGAGGGTGGGTGGTCAACATCTCTAACTCAGAGCAAAAAACATCATGAAGACAAAGGAAGTGCCAAGAAAGGGTCATCCATCCATCCATTATCTTTTGCTTGTTCCGAAGTTGGGTCATAGCAGCTTGAGCAGGGAGGCCCATACATCTTTTCCCACAGCCAGCTCTTCTGGGAGGAGGGTTTTCCCAGGCCAACCAAGAGACGTATTTTCTCCAGCATGTCCTGGGTCTTCCCCCGGGGTTTCCTCCCAGTTAGACATGACCGAAGCACCTCCTTAGGGAGGTGCCATGGGGGAATCCTTACCAGATGCCCGAACCACCTCAACTGGCTCCTCTTGATGTGGAGGAGCAGTGTTTCTACTCCGAGTCTCTCCCAGATAACTGAACTTCTCACCCTATCTCTAAGGGAGAGTCCAGCTATCCCGCAGAGGAAACTCATTTCAAATGCCTGTATCAATGATCTTGTTCTTTCAGTCACTAGAGTTCATGGCTATGGGTGAGGGTGAGAACCACCCAGTAAACAGAGAGCTTCACCTTACAGCTCAGCTCCCGCTTCACCACAACGGATCGGCACAGAGTCCACAATACTGCAGATGTTGCACCAATCCATGCGTCAATCTCACACTCCATTCTTCCCTCACTCATGAACAAAGGGCCATCCACCAAAACGCATAGACATAGTCAGAAAAGTATAAATCAGAGAAGCAACTGAGGCCAAAGATACAGTAATGCTGATGGAACGGGACACCTTTTATGCAGTGATGGGAGTATCTATCCACATTGTTCATTTCAGATTTATTTGAGAATCTCTGGCATAATTTAAAGATTGTTGGATCCAGCCTGAAGACGCTGAAGCAGTTTGGTCATGAACAATGGACAGAAACACGAGCGGGTTGAAGAGCACAGACAATCTGAAAATACATCTGTGTCCACGCCTGTTCATTTGTCTGTAGGGTTCCAATAAAATTACATGTTATGAGACAACACAACCGGGAAAATGTGAAATGTTTGCATCTATATAATAAGTAGCCTCAATGGCTGTTTCACAGACGTTCCCTTCACAAAGAACTATCATGAATATCATGGCTTCTTATCTTTTACAAGACTTACACAGAAGCAGATATTTATCAGTTCAATATGAAAATAGAACAAAAAGCCTCTTTGTAGCATTTATAGTAGGTCAAGGAATAGTTTAGAACATGGTCTCCAAAGCATTTCAGTCTCCTCTCCATTCACAAACACAATATACAAAGAAAATGACAAATATACAACCATTTAGAACCCATGATGGATTAATTAATTAACAGAGCACTTCACTTTCAGACTGCAGGTTTACTTGTTGTTCCTAGAGTTTCCAAAAGCAGAATGGGAGGAAGATCTTTCAGTTATCAGGCTCCTCTCTTGTGGAACCAACTTCCAGTTTCTGTCCGTGAGGCTGACACATTGTCCAGTTTGAAGACTGGGCTTAAGATTTTCCTTTTTGATTAATCTTATAGTTAGAGTTGGCTTGAGTTTCCTGAGCTATCCCTTAGATCTGCTATAGTCTTAGACTGCAGGTAGACAAACTGACCACATGTCTGCTCTCTGCTGCTGTCTTTACTTACTCTATTCTACATGCTTGTATTTGTAATTGTTTTCTGTCCTTATCATATTTTTCTTTTTTGTCTTTCTTCCAATGGAGCAGGGGTGTGAAACTCACTTGCAAAAGGGGGCCAAAATTAAAGGGCCAATTTCAGAATCTACATTAACTCAAGTTAGATACCCAACATCTTCTCTTGGTTGCAGGTTCCTCAACAAGAGTTTGATTGGTCTCATTTGACGTTCCCTGCTGCACTTTTGACATCATAATCAAAGATTACTGAAAAAGATTCAAGTGTTTAAAGTATTTTAATATTTAGAATATCATCCCAGGGGCCAGATAAGATGTCAATGAGGGCCACATTTGGCCCCCGGACCTTGAGTTTGACACATGTGCAATAGGGAGTACACCTACACCTGGACCTGTTATTCTACGTTTGTTTGTTCGGCCTTCCTGTTCCTGTCAAACCCAGCCGGTCGAAGCAGATGCTGCTCGTCCTGAGCCTGGTTCTACTGGAGGTTTCTTCCTGTTAAAAGGGAGTTTTTTCTTTCCACTGTTGCCTTTGTGCTTGCTCAGGATGGGAGACTGCGACTGAAGTGAATATTTAACATGTCTGCTGGCTTCCTTCCATAGATAGAGAACTTTACTAATTGGTTTTTGTATGGATGTGAATGTTTTTGTTCAGTGTTCTGAGACAACTTATGCGGTGATTTGGAACTATATGAATAAACTGAATTGAAAATGAATTGAGTTGAATTAATAAATCTTTTTTTTTTCTTTTAACAAATGGTGGTGTAAAGGAGACAACAGCAATCCTCTTTGCTCCTGGCCGTGTTCATATTAGTCCAGTCAAATTAAATCCTGTTCACAGAGCTCTGTGAACTTCTTACTGAAGTCATTCAAATATC
Source organism: Garcialebias charrua (assembly GCA_038048925.1). NCBI lineage: Eukaryota > Metazoa > Chordata > Actinopteri > Cyprinodontiformes > Rivulidae > Garcialebias > Garcialebias charrua. The sequence goes on along the minus strand of JBBPBX010021168.1, from coordinate 20,165 downwards.
CATAAGTAAGATAATTGTCCTTAATTATTCCACAAGCCCCACTTCAAACTGTTCAAAATAATCCTCTACCTCAACTAATTTCAGCTGGGGTACTTGTTTTTTAATCCGCATCATATCTTGTCAGTTTTAGTCCTCAAATTAAAAGTATTCTGCTGAGCAGAAGTTTAGCTTTTACGGATAAATAATTTAGCTTATTAAATTTAAAAGTTTGTCAGTGCTAGCAGAACTTCTACTGACTTGATTCTTTAAATTACTTGATGAATTATTGGAGTCTCATTAGAAGTAACAAAACATTTAAAAAAATCTCTGTTATTCTCATAATTCATTATATTTATGACGAATAACCACAGCTATAAAAAGCTTTCCCAACCAATAAGTGAATTAATTTAACGAATTTCCTTTCTGCTTAAAAACCTGTCCAACATGTTCTCAACTGCATGTTGAAATGACTTTCAACACGTTTTTTTATAGCCAATTAAAACTGCTCAGAGTGCAGCGCTTTCATTTAACGCTCGTTTCATTTCATTCTCCTGTAATAATCGTTTCCACCGGAATGCTTCTTGCACCTTAAGCAGAATACAGTATATAAAGCTTAGGGTTCCTTCCAGAGAACAGAGGAGACTAAAGAGAAGATTAATGAACTTATTTTAAGCCTTTTTAAATGCAGTGGTTAGGTTTGTATTTGAAGTGTGCCTCTTGTTGCTGCTGATACCTCTCTGAGGACTAACATGAGGCCTACCTCTGTCTGCATTAAAAAACCCTCTTACAGAGTGATTTCCATTCAAGAAGGCGGGTAAAAACAGAAGGAACAGGATGTAATCTAATTCTAGCGCTATTTTTCTGACATCCTGCGCAGGTTACCAGCAGCCACTAAGAGATCAGAACAAGATATGGATGTGTAGTAAAGTGAAGGACACGCGTGATTTAATTAGAGAACATTTTTCCTGGTGCTGATGCATAATCTTCTTGGTTTTTTTTCTTTCCCTGCCTTGCCTTTCCTTTATTTTCTGTTACACTGTAATGTAAGTCGGTGCTGATTGCAGCCACATCGGTAAATCCTCATTTCAACACATTAACATAGTTTACAACAACTAGATGAGCTCCTGATGAAAACGATTTGATTAGAAAATGGTGGATGGTTATGAAATGAAGGCAGGAATACCTCATTAAATTTAACATTGGAGGACTTTATTTGACAATCAGTGATTGCATATCTCTCGTGTGATGCTTTTAGTCTCTGCAGCATCAAAATTACAGATGTTTACTACGGATTTAAATGTTTTAAACACAAGCTCAGATCATTTTTAGTGCAAATGAAATGCTAACACTTGAATTGTAAAGCAGAGTAACTGTATCATGTTTGACAACCATTCAAACTGTGCTTGACATGCACATATGAGAGTGAAGATAACGAAGTTTAATAAAAACTATGAGGTATTTATTTTGGGCAGATTGTGCTGGTTATAACAGTTATAAGAACTCCTTGAGACCAATAAGGACACTTAGTCCCATTGTGTAAGGATTATTTCCACAACCTACAAAAGGCTACAGTCAAATCATACATCCAGTAATTTTGTCTCTGCAACTATGATAATTTTATCTAGACATTTTAAGGGGGAAAAAAAAACTGATGACAGATGTTTCTTCATACCAACCACTACTTTGTACTGGACTCAACCAGTTTTACAATTACTTGTGCCCATTTTGTTCCCACCTTGTCACTGCTTCATATCCACTATTACAGCAGTTCTAAAGGCAATGATTTATTCAACTTAAATACAATTTTAAAAATTAAAATAATTAGATGCAGACTAGTTGGAAGTGTGTCCCTGTGATGGACTTGCCACCTGTCCAGCGTGTCCCCCGCCTCTCACACAGTGACTGCTGGATATGGGCACCAGTGACCACCGCAACCCAAAAAGGAAGAAATGGGTAAAGATAATGAGATGGATGGATAGTTTGAATATTATTATTATTGTCATTGTTATTGCTATTATTACTTTAAAAGACAGGTTAAGCTTACAGTGTCAAAAATCTAATGTTTCAGACCAGAAAAAGCACAGACTGACTCTGTCCAGGGTTGAGCTGGTATTTGTAACGATGTGTGCAGTGTAAGCAGGGTGGTAAGTACTTGGTGAGTGAATAGGTGCAAAACGGTAACTGTTTTGTAAGCAACTGAAGCAAACATCAAAAAAGTGAATATGACATTACAATTGCTAATACAAAATTAGGGTATTATTTAACCAGCACCACTTAGATTTTTGAACGCCTGGTTATATCCCACCTCAAGTCCATCAGCAACCCCCTTCTGGACCCTCTGCAGTTTGCCTACAGAGCCTACAGGTCTGTAGATGATGCCATGAACCTGGCCCTGCAGCATCTGGACTCCCCAGGAACCTATAAGCTAGGATCCTGTTTGTGGATTTCATCTTTGCATTTAACACCATCCTTCCCGCTCTGCTCCGAGACAAGCTTTCTCTGCTCCATGTACCTGACTCCACCTGCAGGTGGATCACAGACTTCCTAACAGATCGGAGTCAGTGCGTGCGGCTGGGGAAAGTTGTTTCGGACACTCGGACTCTTAACACAGGATCTCCACAGGGCTGTGTACTTTCCCCTCTGCTCTTCTCCCTGTACACAAACTGCACCTCCAGCCATGACTCCTTAAAAATTATTAAGTTTGTGGACGACATCACCCACATCGGGCTCATCTCAGATGGTGATGAGTCTGCCTACAGGAGGGAGGTGGACCGGCTGGTGACCTGGTGCAGCGACAACAACAACAACAACCTGGAGCTTAATGCCCAGAAGACAGTGGAGATGATAATGGATTTCAGGAAAGCCACAGCCCCTCTGCACCACCTCGCCCTTAACAATACCCCCCATCATCATTGTGGACTGTTATCGGTTTCTCGGCATCACCACCACCCAGGACCTCAAGTGGGAGCTGAACATCACCTCCCTCATCAAGAAGGCTCAGCAGAGGATGTACTTCCTGCGACAGCTGAGGAAAGCCAAGCTGCCAGCCAAGCTGATGGTGCAGTTCTACACGGCCATCATCGAGTCCATCCTCTGCTCTTCCATTACAGTGTGGTACGCCGGGGCCAGGGACAGACACAGACTACAGCATTGCATTGTGTGCTCTGTGGAGAAGGTAATGGGCTGTAGCCTCCCATCTCTCCATGACCTGTATGTCTCCAGGACTGTGGTGCGAACAGGTCGGATTACTGCTGACCCTTCTCACCCTGCATATGAACTCTTTGAACCACTCCCCTCGGGCAGGAGGCTTCGGTCCATTCGGACCAGAACCTCCCGCCTTAAGAACAGTTTCTTTCCATCTGCCATTGGACTCTTGAACATTCATAATCTCATTACTGTATAACTCTGCTTTGGTCACTTTATCACTGTATTTTAACTGCACAACTCCATTTGTACATTTTTTTCTGAATATTTTATTGTATTGTTTGGTGTGTACATATGTTTTCTTTTATCTTTTATATTTTATTTGCACCTTTATGCCGAAACAAGTTCCTAGTCTGTGAATCCTGTTCGACAATGGCAATAATAAACTGACTCTTGACTCTTAGATCCATCTAAGTCCATTAGAATGTCGTTGGACTGTGACAAATTTGGAGAACCTTTTGTGAAGGCATTCATGACATTTATACACTCTTAGCATTTGGCAAATTTTTTCTGGCTATTTTCCATGTCCCTGTGTCCCTGTCTGCCTGGGAAAGTCTCTTGGACCTCATCAGTATGCAGCTATTGGTACCAAACTATCATGATTGTATTTAGCAGTGACCCCCAAAGTAAGCAGACTGAGAAGGAATGGCAGTCTCACGATGTAAAAGGTAAATGAACTTTATTTACAGGTGCAGTGCCAAGTATTTACAGGGTTGGAAGAGAGGAGAGAGCAAGATGAGTATCTTTAAAATCCTCAGACATTCCTTGATAATGATGATTCTTAAATGAAGAGTAATCTCTGTGTGCCCTGAGGAGGAGTGGAGAGGTCCTGGGTTTTTGGGATGATCCGGTCAAAAGGTGAGTATTGGTAGAGAGAGGAGCACGTTGACCCAGGCTGGTTTGTTTGATGGCTGCAGTTTGATGAGACACTGTTGGTCCACAGGAGAGGACAATATGCTAAAGCTAGCATACAGGCCACTGGTGAAAGTCACAAAACCAGTCCGCAAGCAGATACGAGTGTGGCCAGAGGGGTCTTCAGAGGCACTCCAGGACTGTTTTGACACCACAGATTGGGGTATGTTCAAAGAAGCTGCTACCACAAACAACAACTTATGTCTCCAGGAGTACTCAGACACTGTATGTTCATACATCACCAAGTGCATTGATGATGTAACTAACCTCAAGACCATCACTGTTCGGGCTAATCAGAAGCCATGGCTGACAGCTGAGGTTTACAGACTCCTGAGAGCCAGGAATGCTGCCTTCAAAGCGGGAGATCAGGTGGGCCTGAGGGCAGCCAGAAAGAACCTGGATCGGGGCATCAGAAAGGCCAAGAAGCAGTATTCCAGGAAAATAGCTCACCGTTTCAAGGACAGCAAGGATACACGCAGTCTGTGGCAGGGAATACAGACCATCACAAACTACAAACCACCCCCCCAGACCTGTGACAGCTCAACCTCTACGCTGAATGAACTGAATGAGTTCTTTGCTCGGTTTGAGGCAAGTAACAGCACACCTGCACATAAACTCCCCCCCTCTCCTGATGGCCAGGTGCTGGCGCTGTCCTCAGACAGCGTAAGGCGATCATTTATCAAGATTAACGCCCGGAAGGCCTCTGGTCCTGACAACATACCTGGTCGTGTGCTGAAGGACTGTGCAGGGGAACTCGCAGCGGTCTTCACGGACATCTTTAACATCTCACTAAGCCAGGCCATCGTCCCCACCTGTTTCAAAGCCACCACCATCATCCCTGTCCCAAAGAAGGCAACGCCCGCATGCCTCAATGACTATCGCCCAGTAGCACTCACCCCCATCCTGATGAAGTGCTTTGAACGGCTAGTCATGAAAAGCATCACATCTGTCCTCCCTGCCTCCCTGGATCCCTTCCAATTTGCATACCGACCTAATCGCTCAACCGACGATGCCATCTCCTCTGCCCTCCACACAGCTCTCACACATCTGGACACGAAGGACTCTTATGTTAGAATGCTGTTCATCGACTTCAGCTCGGCATTCAACACCATCATCCCCCAACAGCTCATCCATAAACTGGACAGTCTGGGGCTGAACACCTCAATGTGTAACTGGCTGCTAGACTTCCTGACCGGGAGACCACAGACAGTACGGATCGGGAGTAACACATCTAGCACCATCACATTGAACACAGGGGCCCCACAAGGATGTGTGCTGAGCCCCCTTCTATTCACCCTGCTAACACACGACTGCACACCATCGTACAGCTCCAACCACTTCATCAAGTTTGCGGACGACACAACAGTGGTAGGTCTCATCAGCAACAACGATGAGACGGACTACAGGAACGAGGTGAGCCGCTTGGCCTTGTGGTGCGGACACAACAATCTCACTCTCAACGTGGAGAAGACAAAGGAGATTGTCGTGGACTTCAGGAAGAGGGATGCACAACATGCCCCTCTGACCATCAACAGCACCGCAGTGGAGAGAGTGGACAGCACCAAGTTCCTGGGAGTGCACGTCTCAAAGGACCTGTCCTGGAGCAGGAACACTGCAGCACTGGCCAAGAAGGCTCACCAGCGTCTCTACTTTCTCCGCAAGCTGAAAAGGGCTGGAGCTTCAACCCCATCATGTGCACCTTCTACAGGGGTGCCATAGAAAGTGTCCTGACCAGCTGCATCACGGTGTGGTTTGGTGCATGTACTGCATCATGCCGCAAGAGCCTCCAGCGCATCGTGAAAGCAGCTGAGAAGATCGTCGGCACCTCCTTGCCCTCACTGCAGGACTTACACAGCAAACGCCTCACTCGGAAAGCCCACTGCATGGCAGGTGATCCCACACACCCACTACACAGCCGCTTTAGACTGCTGCCATCAGGGAGGAGACTGAGGAGTCTCCAGGCTCGTACCAGCAGACTGAGAGACAGCTCTGTTCATCAGGCAGTCAGAATGCTAAACACTCTGCCTGCTCTGCCTCCCCTCCCATTTGAACTGCCTTAACACAAAAAACTTTCTCACACATTACCACTCAACACAAAGATTTTAACACTGGACTCTGTGTCATCAAACGGGTTATTCACTAAACTCTCGGTCATGTGCTCATTCAGTTTGCACTACTTCTCATATTTGCACTAATGTTTGTATTACATTACTGCCTATAGTCATACTACTGTTTACATTCACTGTTTACATTTATTAATACGGTTTACATTTATTACTACTGTTTTACATTTATTACTACTGTTTACATTTACACTACTTTTATATCTACACTACTGCTGATACATATACAGTATTCTCTGACTAGCCTTATCTAAGGATGCCAAATGTGCCTTATGTGCCTTACTGCATATGCCACTTTGCCTCTATACCAACATCAACTACCTCATACATATACTGTGTACATTAACTCATATGCTGCTGTGCCACTCTTTGCAAATGTCAATGCTAGAACCTTCAGTTTATTTTATAGATATACTTTTTATACTACTATGCAAAAACTCAGGACAGTATTACACTTTTATTATTTCATTTTATGCTTATGTTCATTGGGTGTTTGGTGTTTTAGGGGTGTTTGGTGTTTCAGTGTTGGTGTAAATTTTCATACTTTTATACTACTATGAAAAAACTCAGGACAGTGTTACACTTTTACTATTTTATGCTTATGTTTATTAAATGTTTTAGTGTTTAGTGTTTAGATGGTTACTGTTGCACCGAGGGACTGAGAGAAACGCAATTTCAATCCTGTGTATGTCCTGTACATATTGCAGTTCTGACAATAAGTTGACTTTGACTTTGAATCACTTGTGGAGAGGTCCCTAAGTGCGTGAAGGAAAGATACCACAGGTCTTTCCTTCCGGCCGCCGTCAGACTGTACAACACGCGCTGCTCTTAGTTATACAGGTAGTCCCCGACTTACGAGCGCTCTGACTTACGAGGTCCCAGACTTAAGAGCATGCATCTCATTAAAAATTATTCATTTTAATCTCATTTATCTATTTATAAATAAAAAACAATAAAAAAATAAAAATACTGTATATACTGTATATTTTTAATAAATAGATAAATGTACAGTACTGTACAGTCACCAAGCACTTAGCCTATCCTAACACAGTTTTTAAAGATGAAGGAGTCAGTTGAATTGTCTCCCTCCTCCCTGCAGGCTCCATAGGGAGCTTGCTCCCTTTATGTGAAAGGGAGACAATTCAACTTATTCCTTCATCTTTAAAAACTGTGTTAGGATAGGCTAAGTGCTTGGTGACTGTCCAGTACTGTACATGTATTCATTTATAAAAAAAAAAAAAAGTAAAAAAAAAAATTTTTTTTTTTTTTTTTTACTATGTGATCCTACTTACGAATTTTTGACATACGAGCGCCCCCTAGGGACGGAACTCGCTCGTAAGTCGGGGACTACCTGTATTATACTCTCAGTAGTTATATTTCGTTTTATACTGTTTCGGTGTTTTTATGTACTAATTTGTATTATTTGTGTACAGGTAGTCCCCGACTTACGAGCGAGTTCCGTTCCTCCGAGGCGCTCGTAAAGCGAAAATTCGTAACTTGGAACGGCCGCCACGTGTCTCGTAAGTCCGGAATTTCGCTCGTAAGTTGGAACGGTTTTGCTAGCGCGACTACAAACACTCGTTTTTCATCGAAAAACTGCTTACGAGTGCATAAAAATGATCGGAAACGTGTGTCCACATGTTTAGCTAACGAACTGTGGTGAAAAATCACAGAAAAACTCGGTATTTTTTGCGTTTTTTCCAAAAATTCGCCAGCTCGTAAGTCCGGAACCTCGTAGGTCAGAGCGCTCGTAAGTTGGGGACTACCTGTATATAGAGATTTTTTTTTAAATTCATTTTGTACTGGTTCTGCTCTGTCCTCTATGCTGCTGTGGCAATGTAAATTTCCCCACTGTGGGATTAATAAAGGCATCTTATCTTATCCTTGGGAGGACTTGAAGGAGCAGGACGTGGAAGGCCCTGAAGAATCACAGGCGGAGAGGACCAGCTGTAATGAAAAAGGTTAGTTGGCTGAACATGAGTTACCATAAGGTAGTTGATGTCCCGGCGCTGAAGAGATGTCTGGCAGGAATATACAGTATGTAGCTCCAGATCAGATCTCCTCAGGCAGCAGCAGTGTAGAGTTGAGGCGATTAGCTGTGAAAGCGAGTGAGTGACAGAGAAAACCCAGGATTTCCACACCATACAGGTAAATGGTAAAGGGCTGTACTTATATACATGTAGTGCCTTTTTATCTTATCAAGAGACTCAAAGCACTTTACAACACAATCTGTGTCCTCATTTACCCATTTATACACCACTCTACTAGATCTCTACAAAGAATAATCAGTGCTTTATCACATTCATACAGCAAAGGACACACATCAGAGGCAGTGAGGGGTTCAGTGTCTTGCCCAGGGACACTTCAGCATATGATTGCTGGTGGATTTGAACCCTCAACACTTGCACTGGAGGACAACTGCTCTAACCACTCAGCCACAACCTCCCAGGTCTGCACGAGATTGTTTCCATGATCTTCTCATGATCATTGTGTTTTTTTAGCTTTGGCATGAGGCCAGCATGACCAGTACATGGACTTGTGACCCCTGCCACCATAATGATAAACCACAGCGATGTAACTAAAAAGGTTTAGTGCATACTCAGAACCAGGTTCTATCACATGCAGTGCAGCTGCACTTTTTGTTTCATCAGGCAAATCCCATTGAGATCACAGATCTCTTTTGTAAAGGAGGCCTGGGCCTGAAGGCAGCCTAAGCATACATGTTTTGGGCTTGCATCATCCGTGTTCTGTATGATATTTTGCATCATAGTTAGGATGTCTTCCAGTATGAATGGGCTTTGGCAACTACACATTTATTTTCTCATTGCTAAGGGAATGCTGTGGTTGTCCACTGCTGCTGAATCAACAGGGACCACATTCACGTCACTTGCCTGTGGCATCCACCACCACCTTTGAAGGACACCATTGTTAGAATTGTGTGTTGTGGATCTTGAGGTTCAGTTTTGAAAGTAGAGTTAGCAAAAGTGCTACAAACTTTCAGAAAATGGCCAAAGTTCATGCTCAATAATCCAGGTACAAATCCAACATTCAGTCAGGTCATCGGGATGGTTTCTTTTTTTTTTTCCTGAGATGTTTTGTCCTTCATCTGAAGGACTTCTTCAGTCCAAGGAGGCACAAACAAACTGAGTCCCACAAATGCTACATCAAAGTCAAAGTCAACTTTATTGTCAGAACTGCAATATGTACAGGACATACACAGGATTGAAATTGTGTTTCTCTCAGTCCCTCGGTGCAACAGTAACCATCTAAACACTAAACACTAAAACATTTAATAAACATAAGCATAAAATAGTAAAAGTGTAACACTGTCCTGAGTTTTTTCATAGTAGTATAAAAGTATGAAAATTTACACCAACACTGAAACACCAAACACCCAATGAACATAAGCTGGTACACATACTCTCATAGTGGAAAAACAGTTTGCTGGTGATAAGATGGTTTCTGGGGCCTTCCCTCTCCCCAGTCAACTCCTCTGGGGCAGTCCTGCCAAAGTGGTTCAAAACACCAAAGTTCATGCTCAGTAATCCAGGTACAAACCATGTTCAGCCAGGTGTGCCTCCTTGGACTGATGAAGTCCTTAAGATGAAAGATGAAATGTCTTGAAAAACAAAAAAGTCCATGATCTGACTGAGCATTGTCGGATTCAGAAAAGGGGTTCTAAAAGCAACTCATTCAACAGATCAGACTACAGGTAGTCCTCGACTTACAACGGAAATCCGTTCCTACGCGGCTTCGTAAAGCGAATTTCGACATAAGTCGGAACATACGTACATACTGTCCCATATACATGTACAGTACTGTACATTACATGTACATGTACTTACTGTACATTCACATTATATGTGAATGACTTGGTAAATGTGTCAGGACTCCTTAAATGTGTACTTTTTGCTGATGATACCACTTTTTTCTGTTTAGGTGAAGATATAGAACAAATGTTGGAATTGATAAAGACAGAATTTGTCAAGATACAAACTTGGTTTAAAATAAATAAATTATCATTAAATCTAGAAAAAACTAATTACATGATATTCGGTAATAAAAAGAAAACTGTTGATGTTCCACTCAAAATTGAGGATGTTGAGATTTGTAGAGTGAGTGAGGTGAAGTTTTTGGGTGTTATCATTGATGACAAACTGACATGGAAACAACACATAAATTCTGTAAGAATAAAAATAGCTAAATCGATTGCAGTACTGTACAAAGTCAGAGACCTATTGAATGATAAAGCTCTGTATTTGTTGTATAACACAATCATTGTTCCACACTTAATCTATTGTATTGATGTTTGGGGGAATGCGTGTAAAACAATCACAAAGCCTATTTTTGTATTACAGAAAAGAGCTGTAAGAATTATCACTAGAAAACATTACCGTCATCCATCAAGTACATTATTTTATCAACTAAAGTTATTGAAGTTCCATGATTTGGTAGACTATAATATTTTATCAGTTATGTATAGAGCTCAAAATAATGCATTACCTTTAAATATCCAAATGCATTTTGTTAAAAGACAAAGTTGTTATAATCTTAAGGGGACAGAGATGTTTGTAAAACCACAATTCAGAACTAGTTTGAAGGGACGTTCTACCTCAATCCAGGGAATTAGATTATGGAATGGCTTGGAGAATGTAGTTAAAAATGCCAAGTCAATGTTTACATTTAAGAAAATGATCAAAACAAATGTGTTAAAAAAATATATGTGAAATAGCGTAATGTGTATTGTATTAGTGAGAAAAATAGAAAAGAGTTAGTCATTTTTTATTAGTGAGAAAAATAGAAAAGAGTTAGTCATTTTGTACTGTTGATTGAAGATTATTATTGTTTAATCTGATTGTTGGAAAAAAGTTGGTTGAAGATTATTGTTGTTTACATGGTTGATTATTGTTGTTTAATCTGATTGTTGGAAGTAAGGGGCAGATATAATAAGATTTATTCTTCTTTCTGCTACCTTTCATTTTTTTATATTTTGTACAATATCATTTATGAGATTGTCTTGTATTGTTTCTTTTGTAAAAAAAATGAACAAATTTAATAAACATAAACATAAACATACCAAGCACTTAGCTTATCTTAACACAGTACCCTACATAATTATCAAGACACACATACGTTTGGAGCCATAATGAAGGGGAAAAAACAGTTAATAGCCTACTGTACTTGGATGCTGGGGAAGCCGTTTTCCTCCATCCATCTTCAAACAAATATTTGTTTACGACGTAAAAACGCCATCCGACGTAAAACCACAGTCAACCTCTGTCCAGAGCGTTTACTATTCCACTGCTTCGCTGGTTCTGCCTCGATCCAGTCCAGTCTGCCTCCTGAACGTCGGTCCAGAGCGTTTAAATAAGGTCCTGCCCTGTATTTTTCCACTGAGTGCTCGTTGCTTCTGCCGTCAAAACCGGAAGTAAAACCGGAACTCGGCTTTTCAAAATAAAAATTTCAATTTTTTTTTTATTTTTTTTAAATGGGAGATGTGGGACGTACCACGAAACGTCGTAACTTGAGACCGTCGTAACCCGAGGACTACCTGTACTTTGTGGTGCACTTTTAAAGAAGAGCACATCATAGCCAATAATGGTGATGTTAATTAGCTTCTTCTTTAGTAATATTGGATGAGTTCTCAGTTTGTATGGACCATTCATATCTTCTAGGTCAGTTGAGATGCTCTATTGTGCCAGAAACCACCAACCCAGAGGAAGGAACTAAAACAGACCTTATAAACATAGTTAGAAGGAATAAAAGCACTCACAGAACTGCAACTGTAAAAAAAAAAAGGCTAACTACCTCAAATGGTGACTGTTTGAACAGATTTCATAATTCAGACATTTAAGAATTTTTTTTATGAAAAACACCATTTCAAAATCATCTTGGAACCATTTTGTTTTCTGTGCTGGCATCTTGAAAAGTATCTGTTTTGCTGTTGTCAAAGTTAGTCTCGGTGAGCTTTTTGAAGCTTTCGGTCTACGAGTTCAGCCCAACAAACATTATCCTCACAGAACAAAACTGCAGGAAATGAACCCACATAAACAAAAAGTCCTTGAAGTGTCTAAGACAGTAGTAATTCAAGACAAGCGTTTTCTGTCAGTGCTGAGCAGCCTAAAAGCACAAGGAATAAAAGATCTGAAAAAGCGATTACTTCTCTTTATGGACACATTTAACTGAAGCCCAGGGACATTATAGAAGATGCCTGAATGAATTTATTTTCTTAATTGTGGCCTCTTAAAGGTTTCCCTCTATGAGATGGTGATCATTTGGTTTTGTTGATATAATTTTGTTAAAATTGTTGTGTTTTTCATATCAGTACCACTGTGGTAAAATGATCTGCAAAACTATAGGCTCATTTCATGGCAGATATTTTAATGCAAAATAGTGCGCTTAAGTGTGTTTATAAAGGCTGCATTCTAATTGGTATTTCTGTTTTGACACATGTTCAATAGATAACCAATGTGCACAAGTGTAATACTCGCCTCATTAAAAGAGATTGTTCATATATTTCAAAGTGAGGTTCTATGGAAAGGTTATGATCAATTATTATCTTCCTCTGGTGGATAGCTCTTTGAATGAGCTTAGTTAGGTGGAAAAATATTTCTTACAGGACTGAAACAGTGTTGCCAGATCTTGCAAAAGAACTAGTGACCAGGTTAAAAAAAAATCTACAAAAGAAGCAGCTCGGGTCACAAAGGTGTAGGACTTCAAGTACTTGAGGCCCAATGTCAAGAACAATGGGGGATGTGAAAAATAAAGTCCAGTCAGGATAGAGGGGATGTTTCAGGAGTGATTTGTGACAAAAGGGTGTTAACAAAGGTCAAAGGAAAAGTTTACAAGACAGTGGTGAGACCAGCTATATTGTATGGTCTGGAGACAGTGGCATTGACAAAAAGACAGGAGAAAGAACTGGAAGTAGCAGAAATGAAGATGCTGAGGTTCTCCTTAGGAGTGACAAGGATGGATAAGATCAGGAATGAGATAATCAGAGGTACAGCACATGTTGAACAACTGGGAGATAAAGTTAGAGAGACTGAGATGGTTTGGACATTTCCAGAGGAGGGACAGTGAGTATATTGGTAGAAAGACGTTAGAAATGCAGCTGTCAGGAAACGGACAAAGAGGAGATATATGGATGCAGTTAGAGAGGACATGAAGGTAGTTGGAGTGAGGACAGAGGATGCAGAGGACAGAGTGAGGTGGAGGAGGATGACTCGCTGTTGAGACCCTTGAAGAGGGAAAACCTGAAAGAACAAGCGGGTAATTTACATAGCATGTCATGTAAAATTGTTTATGGAATATTATCTTACTTTATCTTTTTATTTTTTAGATCTAGCTATCATCCTTTGTTCACCCATCAGTCTTGCAAATCAGCCTAACTTGGGGGTGTTACCTGTGTTCCTGGAGAACACAAGGGGCAGGGGTGGCACAGTATTCTTTTTCTACGATGACCAAGGACACTAGCCAATGAAGACAACAAGTTCTAGTTTAGTAAGCGCTTTGGGGCCCCTCATAGGGGGCTGGAAAGCGCTATATAAATAAGCTCCATATACCATTTACCATAGTCAGACGGAGGCAAAGTGGAGCTGCCAATGAATGCCTTGGCCATCCGGTTGTTGTTGTTGACAGATGCTGCAACCCAAAAAAATAGGCATTTTTGTTTCATGAACAGAAACATGACAGACAGGGGGAAGCCTGAATAAGTACAGTACTTTCTGAATAAACCCAACAGCAGCAGAAGCACAGAAAAAAAAAAGTTGAAAACTAACTATAATGAATGTGGATGAGTGTCTTCAAAGTGGCCTGGAAGATGTGCTGCAATACTCCAAAGGTAAATATTCCGACTCCCAGAGCAACGGTTCTTTGCACCCCAGCCATCCCCAGATGTTTATATCTTCATGCCAGTTATTTGATCTTCTCCACATTTTTTTTGTTTTTGTTAGATTTCATATGTGTCCATTTATTAGCAAACAAATTTAGATAGAGGTCCCATAAATAAATGATGTGCCATAACTTTCTCTGATGACTAATTTTATTTCAAAATAAGTACATTTTTCATGTAGGCTCCATTATAATGAGATTTGCCTATTTGGATTTATTATGTTAGGCTGTTTATTTGTCACATGCAGGTTGACACAAGGTCAACAGTACAATGAAATATTCATGATGAGAAGAACCAATTTGACTCAATAAAAACAAAAAACAAGAAATACTAGAAATATTAATAAACAGATACTAATTTTTTTAATTTTCGCATCGCACGTGGTACATGAGGTGGAATAAAATTGTGTACACAGGATCCCAGTTACATCCAACATAAGAAAAAATATAAAATGTAAAAGAAACAGTAGTAAAATCTGAAAGTTATGCACCATAACTCATGTTCCCTGAAGGAAGGGAATGAGGTGCAACACTATTGCTATGGGAAATTGCGCCCCCGCGCGATTACCTGAAGGAATACAATCACGCCTTAACGGCAGGGGGCGTCAGCATCACCCCAGAGACCCCGCCCTCTGGGTACTTAAGATGCGGACGCCCATCCTACTTTCTCCAAAATGCACTTCACCGAGCTTCAGCATTGAAAGGGCCAACTGTGTTGCACCTCGTTCCCTTCCTTCAGGGAACATGAGTTATGGTACATAACTTTCAGTTCCCTTTTCAGTCAGTCACTCGGTGCAACACTATGGGAATGTAATTCATTCACGCCCTTGAAATGCTCAGTAAAATGCATGCTTGTGTGAACATTTGCCTTTATACATTAGGCATCACTTGGCCGCTCTCTACTGTGTGTTAGAGAGGACAGCCTGAGTGACGTCACACGCAGTAACGTCCAAACTGTAATCTTTTGCAGACGTGTTCGTTGAGCTCCAGTTCGCAGCTGCACAGATGTCTGCAACTGGCACACCCTTGAACAGTGACGTGGCCAAGCCTTGAGTAGAATGGGCATGTACACCAGAGGGCACCTGTTGACCTTTGCTACTGTACGCTCTCTTAATAGCCTCAGTCACCCAGTGTGAGAGGCATTGCTTTGACAGGGCCCTGCCAGTAGCTGGGGCTGCAAAACACACAAACAGTTGGTTTGTTTTCCTCCAATCAGCTGTTTTCTCAATGTAAGCACTTAAGGCCCTAACAGGGCAGAGTGCCCTCAGTTTTTTCTGTTCCTGAGTGAGGACAGAAGCAGGAGGAAAAGAAGAGAGTTCAAAGTCCAAACTTCTGGGATTCAGAGTCAGGACCTTTGGGACATATGCAGGGTTAGGCCTTAGGGTGACTTTTGACCCGTCAGGGGCAAACCTGCTACACATTGGGTGCACAGACAAAGCATTGAGGTCGCCCACATGTTTCGCCGAGCAAAGAGCCAGGAGCAAAGCAGTCTTATAAGATAGCAAATCTATCTTAATATCGTTTAATGGTTCAAATGGGGGCTCAGAGAGAGCACTCAGGATTAACTGGAGATCCCACTCAGGGGTCAAGGTCCTGCTGGGGGGTCTCTTCCTCAGTACGCCCTTCATGAACCATATCATGAGAGGGTGTGCACCGGGCGTCTTGCCCCCAGCCCTCATGGCATGCTGAGATGGCTGACAGAAACACCTTAATTGTAGAAAAGGAACAGCCTTTCTCCAGCAAGTCCTGTAGAAAGGTAAGAAGCTGGACCAGGTCACAGGAATAAGAGACAATATTCCTTTCCATGCACCAAGCTTCAAAAACACACCATTTACGAGCATAGAGAGTCTGTGTTGACACAGCCCTTGCGCCTTGTATGGTATTTACCACATTGCTGGGGAGGCCTGAGGCCATCAGTTTGTTCCTTTCAGCAGCCAAGCTGTAGTTTGCCACAGTCCTGGGCATAAGCAGAGAGGTTGTTCTTGTTGGTGATGTAGCAGGTCCCTGAATAGGGGCAGATGCCCACGTTCCTGGAGTAAGCCCACCTCCAAGGGCCCTGGGTCCCGTGACCCCTTGGGGGTCAGTTATATTAGGGAGGGGACCTTCCTGTAAATGTGTTCCCACACCACCCGGACCGGGAGTGCTGGGGGACGGGAGCAGCGCACTGTCCCTGTTGGATAAACGTGGGCCATAATGTTTGCTTTTTCTCCTTTTAGGGAGAGGCACGGCACGGAGGGAGTGCAGGTTTTGTATGCGAACAGACCTCCTGATTCCAGTCCGTTCCATGACCGGGTCTGATTCACAAGCCTCCGGCCCCACCATTACTCTGGAGCTTGGTAAACCTCCAGGGAGCTGTGTTTCTCCTGATGAGAGGATGCCATTTAAAAGCAGAGCTGATTCAGTGCAATGAGCACTGTCACATGTTGCAGGTTCACTGCTTGTGCACGGTCTGCTGTCCGTGTAAGATGAAAAGTTAGTTTCAGCATAAGGATGTAAAACTGCACTAAACACCTTTTTCTGCTGAGCACCTATAAGTCTGGCTGATGACATTAAGTCCAGACCTTTCCGAGCATGTGGAAGAGGAAACTGATCCAGCCCTGGTGCATTTCCTGTTTTGTAACGTTTGTTTACAAACCCTGCAGCGTCATCACCGTCTCCTTTGTCAGCATGTGAGTCTGGCCCGGCCCTGTGGGCTTCTATCGTGGCCCCCCTGTCACTCATTGCTGAAATACACTGAAAAGCGCCTGGTGGCCAAAACGGCATGTTGCCATGGTTACCAGGTTCTGTCGACGCGCCGTCCGGGCGTGCAGACGTGTAGCAGGTTTGTTGAATTTGTGTATTGTCGGCCCTGTGGGTTCCGACGGGGTGGGAGTTGGAAGATGTGACCCCCCTCACCTGGTCCCGTGAGAGCTAGTGTACCTGTTTGCAGATGCCTTTGGGTCTGTCTGTTGCAGACAGCCCTGAGGCCACCTGCTGGGGTTTATTGTCTGAGCTAGTACCCCATGAGCCGCGAGGGAAGGGGGGACAGCCCCCACCCTTTCCAAACAGTCCCGTCGGTTCTATCGAGTAGTGCAGAAAATGAATCCGTTGTCCCTCCGGGTGGTCTGTTAGAGTCATCCACAGATGACGTTGGGCAATGACCACATCTCAACCATGCTTCTGCCCTGTGCAATGGCTACAGTCCCCATCATGCGGAGCACAAAGTCTGTTGCCCTACGGGCTTCCTCCAGCACTTCAGTGGCAGCCTGCTTGTCTGTCGTCACCTGGAGCTCCTGTAGTTTTTCAGCCAGGTACGCCTGCATCATCGCGGACGCATTCATCGCGCGCGCCGAGAGGCCCTGAGCCCTGTAGCATTTCTTGAGCTGAGTAGCTGAGGCTCGACAGGCTTTACTGGGCAGAGTCGGTTTTGTTCGAGAAGACCTGGTGGCCAAATGAGATGCAAGCGTGTCCTCCATTTGTGGCACGTTGGTTATTCCTGCTGCTTCCATTCCAGCTACGTCGAGGAACTGTGAGATTGGGAGCAACATAGGAGCCCTGGGCTCAGGCCAGGTGCAAGTCATCTCCGGGAAGAAATCCGGGAAGATGGGCATCCTGTGCCTCGTTGTAGATTGCTGCTTAGCGTAAAAATAATATCCTGCCAACCTCGTGACTTGTTGACGGGGTGGAGGTTTGGGCCACGGGATCTGTAACGCATCCGCCACTCTGCGGTACACGTCGAACAGAGCGAGGATCGAAGTGTCAGTCTCCAGGAGCACAGGCGCCGGGATGTGAGAGAAGTCCCCCTCCTTCCCGTCGTACTCGTTGTCAGCTTCGTTGCCAGAAAATTCACCTGAGGCTGTTAGCGAGATCTCATCTGCGTTCATCATGCCTCGAGTGTCAAAGTCGGCTGTCGAGTCCCCGATGGGAGCCAACACATCTGGGCTGTCGCCCCATTAGACTCGAGTACTGTCCTCCAAAACCATGCTCTCGAGCTCCGGCGTGGGAATGAGAGTCTCAGTGAGGTCCGGGTCTGTTGGCGCCGCAGCTGCGCCCATGGCTTTGGCCACGAAGTCCACCCGGTGCCTCCTCACCGCCTCCAGCATCTGGCAGCAGTGTGGACAGGAGTCGGGAGCATCCAGCGCCATTTTAGCGTGCAGCATTCCTAGGCAGACAGGACAGGCCTCGTGGGTGTCTGTCGCCGAGAGGGAAAAACCGCAACCGCCAGTGGCGGCCGCCACTAGAGGGCGCTAGGGGCGCCGCTCCTCCTTGGAACTGCAGCTTTTCTTCTTCACCATTTGAATATTTTTTTTTTTTTTATAAAAGTGAAATAATAAAATAAAAATATTTCGAAATGCATGCATATATGTTTTTAGTTGTGTAGGATAAATATTTTATGAGTAATGATTGTTTTGTTTGTTTCAAAAAACGTTTTCTGATTGTGAGTGACGTACTTCCGGTTTCCCCGCTCGGCGCCGCCTGGGGGCTTTTCCCATGCTTTTCCATTGAATCTAATTATAACTATCCGCCGCTAGCGGCCGTAGTTTATGTCCCATCAGTACAAAACTTTTGGACTGTACAGGTCGCATTTTCCCCCGCCCTCGAGCCTGGACTGTCTCTTATGCCACGGATCGACAGCACTTCCGGTTCGAGCCAAGGAGGGGGGGAGCGGGGGATTCCCTCTGTTTACAGTCAGACCTGATCATCACACGGACAACTAGCGAGTAGCGACGTTGAAACAGCAGTAATTATTAATGGTGCCTCTACACAGGTAAGCAAGTAATAATTAGTGAGTTTAATAAATCGCTGAGCACACATGAGCAAAGTTTGAGCTGTTTTCATCTGTGTTCGGGACATGGTGGTGTGTGTGGGACGGTGGTTGTTGCAGTCAGTCACAGTAGCTAGTAGCTCTGCTCATGGTTGTGGTGTACTGTCTGCAACATTATAAAAGTTGCTACTTGCTAGTTATAAACCCGAATGTGTGAAGACGACTCCTGTCTGTCCATCTTCAGCTCATCATGAACTGTTTACTCCTCAGAGTGTCTGTCTGTGTTAGTTAACTTTTGTCTCGTTTCGTTTAGCAGCAGTTGCAAATTTTCTGATGAATAAATCTGAATGAATAAATAAACTTTAGTTTTAGTTTAGTTTAGTTAAACTTTAGTTTCATTATAAGTTGTGCTGTTGTTTCAAAGACACTAAACTTAAATAAATCAAGTAGCAGAAAGATTTAAGCATTAAATAGTTTGAAGGTTGAGCTCCATTCTCCCTGATGACCAGAAGAGCAAGCTCATTTCACAAGCATATGATGGTGCGAGTGTCATGAGAGGAGCCACAGGTGGTGTACAGAAGAAGATCCAAGATCTCTATGTAAATGCACACTACATTCACTGCTATGCTCACCAGCTTAATCTTATCATGCAGCAGGTGACTTCCCATATCTCAAAAGTGAATATTTTCTTCTCAGACCTGGCTGGATTCTCCGGCTTTTTTTCAAGATCGCCAAAGAGAACCAGTATTCTCGATGAAGTGGTGGCCCACAGAGTTCCAAGAGCAAGCACAGTGAGGTGGAACTTCCACAGCCGAGCTGTGAACACTGTTTTTGAACACAAAGAAAAACTGCTCCAGTGTTTTGAAACCATCAGGGACTCAGGACAGTTTGATCCTACCACTGTTAGAGAAGCTGGAGGCTTTGTGAGGCTGCTGGAGGATGATAGCTTCAGCTTTTTCCTGAAACTGTTCCATCTGGTCATGCCTCATGTGGACATTCTCTACAACCAACTCCAGAAGCGGACCATCGACTCAGTCTTTGTTCAGAGAATCATGCAGCAGTTCACAGACCACATTCAAAAAATCAGGTACCGGTAAATTGAAATTAATGTGTATGTTGTGCTGTTTAATATTACTGATACAGTATTTTGTTAATGTCTTATGATTGAACTACTTCACATTTCTTGTTATTTTACCTGGTGACTAAAATATGAACACTGTTCTCTTATGGTCCTGCAGAGACTCACTCCCTACTATTTGTGGAGAACACAGTGGCAGTGTATCCCAGATGGCCAAGAAACGCCGCACACTGGG